>CM030859.1:4392342-4577342 GCA_018105865.1 Metaphire vulgaris | reverse complement strand
TTGGTACATGAGCCACATTTTGGAAATGTAATGCGTAAAGTAAAGGGAACCCGGTTCTTGTCGGTTAATTCACCGCCAATAGGGTTAGGGTTTGGGCTAGAGGTTAGGGTTTGGGTTAGGGGTAATCTATCTAAGAGTAATTTACTAGTTCAGACGTAATTTTTGAAACTAACTACAAAAGATCTTGTATTAATCTATGAGACACGGAAACATTGCATATCACTGGCGATTGTTCAGGCAAAATATCGGTTTCTGCAATCAAATATTTTGTGGCACTATGCTATTTTTTTAGATTGTGTTGGAAGTGGGCTCGGACCAGACAATATAAACTACTATGTTACCAACCACTTTTGGACGAGTGGTAAACGCAAACAAGATAACTGCAGTTTTCCGTTTCATTGGGTGCCAAGTGACCGTTATACTCAGGAATTGAGCTTTACCAATTGGTGTCCGGGAGAACCGAGCTGCTATTTTCCTAAGGAGAATTGTATTGCTCTAACCAGAGCTTACTGCAGTGGCGATTTTGGATGGAATGACGTGCTTTGTTCTTGGCCGCTTTGCTCAGTTTGTGAAATAGTGAGATTTGGATAAGGAAAAGTGTAATTCATTTGTTTAGCACCACAGTTGAAATTGAGCCAACAATAGATCTATGCTATATACAGTCAGTAAGTCATAGAAAGTCTGACCTATACGCATAGCAAACAAGGAACAGTTATCTTTGTTTCCTTATTATTCAGAACGCAAGTTAGAATTTGTAAACGAAAGAAGATTTTGTATGCATTTTTTGGCCAGAATAATCAGAATGCATGCGCATCAACGGTATTGAAAGATTTTGGCAATATAGCAAGGAAGCTATTCGGATTTCTCATATTATAATAAATCATTACTAATTGTTTATGCTACTTATTTGTTCTTTGTTATTCATCGTCACCGTCATCATCATCATCGTATCATCATCGTCATAATCATCATCATCATATCATCGTCATCATCATCATCATCATCGTCATAATCATCATCATCATATCATCGTCATCATCATCATCATTATCATCATCATCATTATCATCAACAGCAACAACATCATCAACAACATCATCTTCTGGAGATATTTTCAATATGCTAGTCTTTATAGTCATGGATGCTCGGTCTTGAAGTAGCTCATGACAGCTGACGCAAACTTATCACGTTTACGGATTCAACCGACGCAATTTATAGTGTGGTTTCAGTTATTGATTATTTTTCAGTTACAGTACTGAACCAGATCAGCTCGGTCTTCCTGGGGTTTAGGGCCAGGCGATTGATGGCGGCCCAACGCGCGATCTCACATATGCAGTCTTTAAGACGCTTCAATAGAAGATCGGTCTCCGACGGCAGACAGGAGGAATATACCTGTCCATCATCGGCGTACGCGTGCCAGGATAAACCGAACGATTCGACGATCCGCCCGACATCCGCCACGTAGAGTACGAATAGGAGTGGGCCGAGGGCTGACCCCTGCGGCACGCCGCTGATTACTCTGCGTGAGGCTGACAGGGAACCGTCCCAGGACACTGACTGTGTGCGGTCCGCAAGATAGTCCTTCAGCCACGCCAAAGCTGAACCCGTGACCCCGAAGGTAAGTTCTAGACGACGAGCAAGCCATTGAACACGCTAACGAAATTTTGATGATTTTTCTTAATAACCAATAGGCCCTAACTATATTCTCTCTAATTCATTGAAAAATCTACTTATATGTCCATATTTTCACATTCATAAGCGCCCTTGTTTTTGGTTATGCTATGTTTACGGCGCTATATAAATAGTCCAGTATACAATACATGCAGAGATGGTCATGGGTCCATTCTTTTAGAACCCAACCCCAGCCACCATAACCGCCTAATTTTCTCACCCGACCCAAACCAACCCATAGATGCAAGAAACGTGATTGAAATACACGAGTAATGGCAGGGTTGAACTGGCCTGGCAAAACGGCCCGGGAAATTTTGTAACCATGGCCCACTTTTACACGGATTTTGAAATCTTATATTTAGCTTCATATATATATATGTGGTAGTGATTTGCATATTATATATATATATATATATATATATATAATTATTTACATATAATACATTATTGGCCTGCTTAGAAGGCGTTGGTTTACTGCAATATAAAAACACTACTTTCTGCGCCTTCTATTTTCTGACATTTTAAAATTCGTTGTTAGTTTTGGAACAAATTTTAATAATGACAATACTGCTCAGTTTAACAGATTAATTAATTAGACGAGAATTTACATACACAATCACAACTGACTAGTAGGCCTATAGCAACTTGTTCATCGTGTTGCTTGTCGATGCCAAAACGTCAATAATAATGTCATTGTTATTAATTTGAAGAAGCTAATAAATTAGGCATTGTGCACTTATTTTATGATAAAAGTGAACATCTATCAAAAGCATGTGAAACAAATTTTTATCAACTTAGGCCTTGTTCAATAAACATATAAATGCACGTATAGGCCTACATAATATATAGGCTACACTACTGGATCACTCACTGTCTGATGATTGTTACGTCGAATCTTCCTACCTCTCCAGCGGCAGTCGCCTGGACGTTTAAAAGCGACAATATTGAATAATGACTGTTGACTAATGAGTATCTCCAGCAGGTCTAGATATGGCCAGAAGCCCTTAAGCACGTCGTCCAGTGTTTATTCTAGCCACCTAGACATTGGGGACAGTTTAATTTTTTTTGGGTGGGGGTGGGTGGGAACAGACATTTGGGAGGTCATACTACTTGCCAAAATGTCAACATTTTTGAAGGGTAAATTGCAAACTTGGGGGGATTCTCCCAGAGAAGGTCTAGAATAAACACTGCACGTCGTCCTTTCGGAAACAACGGAGTCCCATTAAGTTCTGGGTAGCAGACTAGCAGCTGGCAGAGGTGTTGCAGCATGAACTTCTAATGTTGGAACGAAATGAAAAGACAGAAATTCGGGATTGAGGCACGACCGTGCAGCCTATGCAAGACTTTTTCACATCACTGTAAACAAGGTTCCTCTAAAATACTGTTCTACCATGAAACGTGCCCCGCAGTCAATGAACAATCGCGCACTGTGATTGGAACATGCGATAGTCTCATGGCGATGCAGTGAATGTCATTCTTCGTTCTCCTTGCTAGCTTTATAACCTTATTGCTTAAATCTGCAGTTCGCATATATAGATGACATCTTGAACCCAGTAGGATCGTTGCAGAAATTAGCTAAATCTTTGCATAGACTGAGGACAGCATCGAATTGAGATATTTGTGAACCTACGAATTCAAATTTTGTTGACATCCGTTGTTATCTGGAGAAGACGCATCACCTCCTTGAACGTTTAGTAAGTCAGAATCACAACTGGATATATCAAAGCTAAGAGGAATTATTTGTGAGTACACTTTTATTGAAACCCACTCGAAAAATGGGCGCAAAGTGGAGCATTTCAAATCTAATCAATATTCCAGATTTGTCTTCAACTGTCATAAAATATTTTCATCGAGATTTGTACACTCGTTTTCTGTCCAGACACTTTTAACCTCTTTACCGTCCATTAAAAGTTTAGACGTCGTCATCGTGCGGCCATTTATTTTTGAAAAATTTCCTTCAAAACTGAATATTTAGATTTACTATTTCTCAGGCGATGTGAAAGCTAAGTAGATTAGGTATACTGGTATACGCCATTGTTTAGCTTCTTTTATTGCTCTCTCTAACTATCTGTGCCAAAAAATATTGTGTGGGTATGGTCCACTCTACGGCCTAAAATAGCACCCTCTCAAAAATGTTATCTCAAATCTCACCAGCTAAAATATTTGAGTGGTAACCCCACATTGGTGAGCAAATTAGTTGTAGGAGAGTGTCAATGGAACAAAATAAATCAAAAAGTTTGAAAATCGGATAACATTTGGTAGAAATATATGACCTGTAATCCGAACAACCCTTCGTGGAACACAAGTCTTAGCGATGAATTTGGAGACAATTTTTTAGTTTGCAAATTTGAAAAATGAATACATGTATTGTTTGTATGGTAGTCCATTTATGATTTGGTGCCATGAATGGTCTGGTTTGTCTTTTCTTTTATGAGTTGAATGAGGCTCCATCTCTCTCTCTCTCTCTCTCTCTCTCTCTCTCTCTCTCTCTCTCTCTCTCTCTATATATATATATATATATATATATATATATATATATATATGCAGTATATATATGCAGTATATATATGCAGTATATATATACATATATCAGAGCCTAGCTTTTAACGATTATCACTGAAAGCTTTTCCTAACCCTGACTGCCGAAAATCTTATGAAAGACATTTTGGGGTAATATTGGGGCGCTTGTGGATGAGAAAGATTCCCTCATCATGACGCCCTATTTTGTGTATCCAGACCTATGGTTCAATATATTTGCAAAAAGCCATTGAAACTTAAAAGAATTCTAAGTGAAATTAACGAATTTAGCACACTGACGTGTCTTAGGACTTTGATTACACAAATCTCACATCTTGCATGTTGCTGGTACGCAGTGCCAATATTAACATATCGTGTCATTTTATCTTTAATAAACACGCATTAATAATCGCTCTCAGTCAAATAAAAATTAGTCAGTGGAATGTAATGTAATGTGGCATTTGTATAGCGCCTCTTCTAGTTTCTACGCAGAGGCGAATGGACGCGTTCTATTGGACTCTCGCCTATGCACAAATCAAACCATCGTTTGCTTTGGTGACTTCAATGCGGCAGTGGCGTAGCCAGGATTTCCGGAAGGGGCGTTTGGTTTAGATCGTCGCCAACTTCGAAAAATCATAAAAATCTTGACAGGCAAAAAAAGGGAAAAGATCATTATCATCTTTCCTCCTTCTAATTTTTCCATTCCAGATGCTGGCAAGCAAAAAAGGTAGTCACCTCTTACACCTTTATATTCTATAGCGCATAAAATATTGGGTCGCCAGCCAAGGGGTTTTGACCTCCAAAACCGCGTCCAAAAACAAAAAAATTATGGAAACACGTAAAAGCTTTTTCGTCTGCAGCCAAGGGGGTCCTAACCCCCAAACCCCTTCCCCTTGGCTACGCCACTGCAATGCGGTACCCGGTACATCTAAAACAGGTTTTGAGCAGGTGGCAGGTCCACATGGAAGTGGCATACCCAACAACAATAGAGAAAGACTTCTGAACTTCTGCACAACGGCCGGCCTCAGAATCGGAGAATCGTGATCCCAGCTCAAAGACTTTCATCGACTGTCGTGGTTTTCTAATGATGGAGTAACCTCCAAGGAGCTGGGTCACGTCCCAGTGAACACCAAATGAAAGCTGCTGCAAAACTGCAGTGTGTACCGGAGCCTTGAAATGGACACTGATCACAGGCCGGTAGTTGTGACGATCGCCCTCAAGCTTGGCCATCTGCAATCGCGAACCAAACCCAACCTTCGCTATAACACCAGAAAACTTAGTGCAGACACGTCGGAACGAATTTTCAGCAGGGGGTGCAGATTTTCTCAAGATAAAAGTTGTGATAAGAGGAAAAATTTTCGTCTCGGAAAAATATGGAAAAAGGTCGTCACTAACTTTAGTTTACCCTCCAAACAGCCTTGACAAGCAAAAAAATAAGCCTAATATTCCAGGGGTGCAGCTGCACCCCTGCACCCCCACTTCCTACGGGTCTGGCTTAAGTATCCCACCATAGAGCAGGAATGCGCGATGGACATGAGCATTATATTAGGCAAGGCAGCAGAGCATGATTGCACGTCATTCCAGGAGGCAATCAATGATATAACAAGAGCCCACCTGAGACTAGAAGCTGGCCCCAAGAAGGAATGGATCGGTGACACTTCCTGGGAACTGAATCAACAGAAGCGGAAGGCTAGACTACAAAACGCAATAACGGAGTATACAGTTTAGTTTAGTTTCTTCTTCTTCTTCTTCTTCTTCTTCTTCTTCTTCTTCGTTTTCTTCCATCATAGGCCTATACGATGACGATGAGCTTGATACAAGATGACTCCAGGTCTTCCTGTCTCTTGCCATGTGTGTTGCTTCTTCTAAGTTCAGATTTTGTTTTCCGACATCTTCTTTTATATTATCTATCCATCTCTTAGCATGTCTTTATCTACTTATGTTTCCCTCTATATCACAGTGCATAGCTCTCAGAGGGAGTCTTTCTTCCCCCATTCTTCCATTAGTTTAGTTTAGTTTAAACAATTTATATAGCGCAGTAGCAAAGACAGAGGTTTAAGGCAAAAGCGCTTTACGCATTGCACTTGTATGAGATGTCGAACAGGTGCGTCTTAATTTTTTAAACAAATAAATCGATGTTAGTTTCATTGGTCACAGTTTTCGGCAGCGAGTTCCAGAGCATGGGATTACCGTGGGTTACGGATCTGTCCACAAATTTCGCAAATTTCAAAGTTCTTCGCCCAAGACCCCGCTGGGGAGCTTACAGCGCACCCCAGATCCATAGCTGACTTCCCCTGGCCTTGTCAGTTCCCCCGGAAGTCCAGGAGTCTAGATTTAACACTGACAATAGTCACAGTGAAGTGACATGTCTTTAGCTAGTGTTTGCTCGAGTTTGTCAAACTTTGTTGTCTGGGTTGCACAACAGATGTCGTCGGTGTAGATAAATTTTCTTGAGGAAGTTTCTGGCAAATCATTGAAGTAAATGTTGGATAGCGTGTGGGCACAAAAGAGCCCACAGGGAGGGCAATTGAGAGGTCTCCATCTGGTTGTTTTGCTGCACAGATGCACACAGAATCTTTTGTTCTAGAGGAGAAACGATATAGTATTGGCCACCCATGCATGGGAAGGCATCTTGATATCTTAACTAAGAGTCGGCGGAACCAGCTTGGACGGGTGTTAGGAATTCCTTTGTGAGAGGAGATATACGTGACAGCGGCAACCTCTCAAGGAGTTTACAACACACGTAAAGGAGAGATATTGGTCTACAGCTGGCGGCCAGTGTTGGATCTTTCATTGGTTTCAGAAAGGCTACCTCTTACGACCTAGATTTTTGGCATAGATTCGGACTCTATAATTTGAGACAAAAATGCAGTGAGCCACTACTTGTCCACGGGGCCCAGGTTGAGGACAAGTTTTGGGATGATATTTTCGTAGAGAGCAGCCGCTCACGGTTTGAACAACTTTCAAATCCAAGACTTCATAAGAAATCATAGGAAATCGCCCTGGTCTGGGCCATTAGAAACTTCATCGGCAAATCTTCAAACAAATATTCCGGCATTTTATTGGCGATCCTGCATAATCAGGTTCGTTTATTGTCAATAGCTTTAGTTGCATTGTACTTTCGATGCAATGCAATTTTAGCGTATTTATTATTTAGTGAATGTCTTTTGACGTCGGTCTCAAGAAATACTCCTAAAGATGCAACAAGTCTGGACAACCTATTCTCTGCTGGCCGTTTTGGTTGTCTTATTGGTCAGCCATACGGATGGTCAAGGTGAGATTTTACTGCAATAATTATGCACTAAAGCGCTAGTCAGTGATGGACACTAAACTAAAAAATTCAATTAAACTAAAACTTTTTTATAAACTAAAAATCATTAGTTAAGCTTTAGTTTGAAATTAAACTTTTAAAGTAGTTGAACAAAACTATAAAAAGTCAGTTAAATTTTTCTAAACTTTTTCACAAACTTTTTTACCGGCTCTTCGTATATTTTCTCTCAAACGTGAATCATCTATGTAACCGACAATATTGTTGTTCTCATTAAATTTGACAGATAATACAGTCTTAGTCACTACCAGTCATTCAAAAACTCATAATATAGCAAAAAAGTTTGAAATAACAGTCCAAAGCAGACTATCAGTCTATCTGGAATCCACCCATCCAGGTTTAGTCTGGATCTCAGAAACAGCAGCTTATCCAGAGTATATCATCTGCCAGTTTGCATCTTCTCTTCTACTTGAAGAAAAATCCACGAGGTTTTATTTACTTTTACTTACATACTTACTTACTTATTTATGCATCACATACAAATAGTGTCAAATACAATATACCTGATGAGCTGCACATGGCTGAAATTAGTACTGATTACAAAATCAATATGTTCATCTTATCTGAGATATGAGTCATCTGACATTGCTTATAAGTTAGTTACAGGCCCTGAGTCAACCTCACTGTCCAGGCCCAGGTGCACAGTTACGGTTAGACACTAGCCACATAATTAATGCTATGTACAGTACAGTATTAAGCAAAATGTAACAGTGTGACGTCAATGTTGGCGAAACTGTATCAAAACATTATCTATGCTGACGATGCGGTCTGCGCTCCTGTATTTGTTTTCTTTCATTCACACAGAATTGCATACCTTGATGTGGTTTAGAAAGTTGGTATTTGAAGTAATGTAGTCACGGATCCGTCTGTGTAAGCAGTAACGACATGCAGCGCTAAAGTTTTTACATCCTGGATTTTAACATCTTTTAACTGCACAATGCACATCCTTAAAACACTTCTCAATGAAGAAACTGTTCATGTTTGCCGCAAATATCAACAGAAATATTGAAGTGATGATTTATTAGTACAAAAATGATTGGTTTCTATTCATGACCATTGGACCATTTATTCTAACATATTCTATGCATGCTGTCAGCCATACGCTGAATAAATAAGTAAGGCAGACAGACAGTTCATGTGTACACCACGGGCAAGTAAATCAGCAAACTAACAAAAGTTAATTAAACTTTTTAGTTAATAACTAAAAATTTAGTTAAACTGTGATTTTAACTAAACTTTTTGGTAGTCAAACTTTGGCTTGAACTAAAAAAGACGTCAACTAAGTTGAACTAAGTTGAACTAAGTTTAACTAAGTTTAACTAAGTTGAAACTTTTCAGCTAAAACAGTGCCCATCACTAGCGCTAGTAGGCTACACATTTTATGAATTTGAACTAACAGAATTACATTTAGAAATATAGGTCCATCATGTGTCAAAATACCAGAGGCGAAATTACTCATTTAAGATGTTTTTAGAAAGGCGTCTATACAATTAACCTAAAATTAATGCTTCGAAGGGAAATGCTCTGATTAAATAAAAATGAAACAAGAAATTTTCTAAATTTCGAATATCACATTGAAAACAAGAACCTAGTGGCAATTTCTAATATTTTAGGCATATCGTGTCCCATGGTTGCTGACATTGTCATCATCCTTGATCAGTCGACAAGCATCGTCTCGGCTCAAGGTGGTTACGACAACTGGAATAATGCCGTGCTTGGATTCGTTCTCAGTCTAGCCCAAGCGTTTGTCATTGGGCCAAACGACACGCAAATAGCCGTGATGAAGTTCAGCAGTTTTGCTACTCCAGCCATTTATTTCAAAGATGCGCCCACTTACGACATACTTGAGCTACTGATCAAAAAGTTGCAGGTCGGCGGAGGACAAACGAACATTGCCGACGCTCTAAGACAGACGAGAACGGTCATGTTCAGTCCTTCGAATGGAGCTCGACAGAACGTTCATCGCATGGCCATATTGCTGGCAGATGGAGGTGCAAATCGGGAACTTGATCAGACCATCCCAGAGGCAGATCTTACAAAGCAGGCGGGAATCGAAATTTTTACAGTCGGAATGACTTCCCATATCGACGTGGAGCAGCTTCAAGCAGTCGCCACCAGCCCGTTTGAAACCCACTTCTTCTATGCCGATGAATTCAACGATCTGACTCTTATTATTCAGGACGTGATAGCGAAATCTTGCATTACAACCAGAACACAATCCAAGAAACCAAATACCACAACCACTACCCCAACAACTACTTTTGCTACAACATCTGCCAGTACCCGTTCAACAGCTTCAACAACTAATAGAATGTGGTCTAAAACAGGCCCCTTAAGCAAAGTTTCCATATTTATCTGGGTCTTATTCTTTTCTTTCTTTCCTTCCGTTGTTCCCTATTGGGTTGGACGATGGGTCTGAATGGGTTCCTTCCACTTCTGTATGTCTCTTGCTGTCCTGGTCATTTTGATGAAGTTCATTTGCATTTCTTCTGCGTCTTCTTTTAGAATTTTCTATCCATGTTTTCTTGGTCTTCCTTTTCTCCTTTTCCCTTCCACATAGTTGTATTGCGCTTTCCTTGGTAGTCTTTCTTCCTTCATTCTTTCAACGTGACCAAACCATTTCAGTCTTCGTTTATGGATTGATTCAAGTATCATTTCTTTTTGCTCTGTCCTTCTATCTGATCAGTTTGTTTCTTATTCTTTGTCTTCTGCTTAATCGTGCTGTTCCTCTTAACCAGTTCATTTCTTCAGTCATTGATCTTCTTTTGTCCTTCTTCTTCATGGTCCAGCATTCTGATCCATATAGTGGTATTGGTTTGATCAGTGTGCTTATAGAACTTTAGTTTTGTTTTCAATTGTATTTGTTTATTTTTCCATGTATTCTGAAGCTTTTCAAATGCATTCTGAAACTTTTCAAATGCTGCGCTTGCTAGTCCAATTCTCCTTATGGCGGGTGCCCGCGAGAGCCTCCCAAAATATCCAGTAACACTTCATAGTTCTATCAATAACAGCCCGTGTTCTCAAATTAATGTGTGCGGTCGAGCCACCAATAATAATAATACAATGCTTAATATAAGTCGTGAGACATAAGGGCTGTAAATTAAATGCGTCAACAATTTTTGGGCAATATTTGATTCCTCCCCTTATCAACAACTGTCAAACTCTCAGTGACCTCTCCTATAATTATGTCAAAAACGTTTGACGCTAAGATGAGTGACGGGTACCCCTAAACAGTTTAGAAGGTTATTATTTTTTTCCGATGATGACCTTTTTTACTCATCAAGTGCCAAATGTGGTGTTGACCTTATTTTGCTTGTTAGGCTTTTTCCACTGCAAAAATATAATTCCATAAAATTCCTATTTTATTGATTATTTGTAAAAAATGAAATTGTTGGCATCAACTTCTCTTGACCCCGCCCCTGTCAGCAACTGTCAAACTTTTCAAACTCATTCCCTATTTTGTTGACGCAATTAATGGATACAACTACAACTATGGATACAACACTTTCAATTGAGAAGGATCCGATCAGTCCGGCGATATCTGCCTGTATTCGGAGTGGTACACTTGGTCCGGGCCTTGGTCCTAACTAGGATCGACTATTGCAATAGTGTCCTGTTGGGCCTCCCGGTTAGCAAACTTGATCGGCTGCAGTCTGTTCTGAATCTCTCGGCGAGGATTGTGTTCGGATGTCGCTGGTGCGAACATGTAACACCACTTCTCAGGGATCGTCTACATTGGATCCGAGTCCCTGAGCGGATTGTGTTCAAAAGATGCTGGCTGGCTGACGTACAGAGCGCTGCACGACCCGTGCTGTCCTGAGTACCTTGCCTCTCTTGTAAAGAGACCGCAGGGTAATGACAGGAGAGCTTCACTCCGCTCGAGTCGTGGCGTTAAACTTCATGTTCCTCCCCCATTCAAGACCGCCAAGTTCGGAGAGAGATCCTTCACTAGGGGTAATCCTATCTTGTGGAACTCTCTTCCTGATGAGACCACCATGGCTGATACTCCCGAGCATTTTATTTCATCACGAGATTAAAAACGCATCTGTTTAGGTTGGGTTATAGTTGAGATGTTAAAGCGCTTTTGTTGTGGGCCTCAGCCTTGTTACAGCGCTATAGAAATCGTCTAGGAATGAATGAATGAACTAATCACTGGAGCTACATTATAATATCTAGTTATAGGCAGTGGCGTCGCGCAACAATTTTGTTAGGGGATACCCACTCCTGCCGGGGGTAATTGAGTTTAACCATTTGTAGCTTTTAAGCCACTAAGTTTTGCAATAACCCTAATCAATGGTCCAATTCATTTGAAATTTGCCATAAATATATTCAGCAACAAATTAACAATGACAACAGTCCTATGACGGTCAAGTAAAGACTCACATTTATATCAGCAGTGTGTGGTAAAACTTAATGTAAACGCAACAATAATAAACGAAATTTTTGAATTTTTGTAGACACCATAATTTTTTTAATTTTTGGGGGATGCACGGGCACCCCTGGCTTCCATTACGCGACGCCACTGGTTACAGGTCTATACAGTCAGTCGGAGTAAATATAATATTAGTGGGGAAAGGACAAGGAGGTCTCGCGATAGCGTGAGAGAGGACTCAGTAGACGATATCAATATTATTTTATTGAAAGTCCTTATTGAGAAAGCTATTAATAGACATATATTGCTTCATTAAAGAAATATTTCGCTCCGTACTGTGCTTAGTCAGTTACCAGTCGCCTGGCTTTGTAGAAATAAAGAAGAAATTAAAGTCGTGTCCGTACTTTCTTTTCCATATCGTTCTCATGACAAGAAATTCCTCTGGCCGCCACAAGACCACCTAGAGCTGCATCCATCAATCATAAGTAAATACCACCAGACATCAGCAACGATCAGAAATAATAATAGTCACGTACACAAAATCGCTCAATATTAAGAGTTTTAGAGTTTAGGTCATAATGGCCAACAGAAGAAATAAGAGAACTAAAAGACCAGTAAAGATACGACTCCATTCGGGGATATGTTACCGGGTTATATCCCCGTACGATTATTTACTGAAGCGACCATCGACTGGTGCAGATGTACTACTACAATGGCGCTAAAGAAGTCTACTACTACTACTACTACTACTACTACTACTACTACTACTACTACTACTACTACTACTACTACTACTACTACTACTACTACTATTTAAAGAAATAAACATCTTTTACCATAAAGTGAATGATACCCAAAGAATTAATATAGGGCCTATCAGTGAAAATGCTTCCTAGATATCTGAATTGTGTTACCTGTTTTATTTCTATCCCCCTGTATTGTAATCTACACCTAAGATTTTTTGTTATTACCATGCAGTACGTCTTTTTAGTAGGCCTATTTATTCTAAGTCCTTTCTTTTCGCTCTTTCCTGTCAACCTGTCTAATAACATGTGTTTCTTTCCATATCTGTCATTAGTGTGGTTTCACCTGCGTATTGTAGGTTATTTATATTCTTCCCTCCTATCTTTACCCCTTCTAATTCTTCTATTTTTCATAATCTCTTCCCCATATTCGTTGTAGAAATTTGGTGGCAAACCACACCCTGCCTTGTCCCTTTTAGAATATGTATTGTATCCTTTCCTTATTTTTCTTTCAGCTCTTATCGCTGCTTTTTGATTCCAGCATCTCAGCAAACATTTCGCATATGACGTTTAGAAAGTTTATTTTATGCTGGATAAAAATGATTATTCAAAATAGATCGCACTATGAATAATGAAAACAGAAACGTGTCACTTTTTCGTAATATATCAAAACAAAGTTTGACCCGATGCTAGCGAAAGCTGCCATGTTATCTAAATTAAACATTGGTGCACAGATGGTTAATTACTGCGAATGTCTGAACAGTACAGTAAATGGTGTTTGTTCAATAATAATTAAACTTGCATCATTAAACACAGTAGGCCGACAAATTTTCTAGTAGGCCCTAATTTATAATAAAACAGCATATGATGAGACCAAATAAAATGTAAATAGAGATAGACTTCAAAGACGTAACGGTCATCAATTACTACAGATACTAGTTGTTTACCCGTCAAAAAGGACGGGGAAGATTGGCTGTTTTACCGCCAAATTTTGTGCAAATGCAATAGGATTTTGCGCAATTAATTTCCCTAACTCGCCGCCTTTTCCTTCAACCGAGTTAACGCCCATTCGCATGAATTTTCTGAAACTTGATAGTCTACGTAAGTGTAATGATTTGGCAGTGTCGAACGACATGCAGTGCTTGATTCTCTTGTTTGCTGTGCTGCTTTTGCACGCCGAGCAACAGCCTGCCCCTCATTCTCACTTTATTGTCGCAAACCTCGTGAACGCTGGACATTTTTGTTTCGCACGGACGGTTAGAAAGAGGAATAAAAAGGCTAAACAATGGTGCAAACCTCATCTTCTTAGCTCTTATATAGCCTGAGATAAAGCAAATTCAAAAAAGTAGGAAACTAAAATTAAAATATTTAATGAAACAGAAATCGATTTAGAAATTCAGTCATGATCCAGCAATAGCATCAATGGGATTGGACATAATGCCTTCGCTGGATCATGTAATTTTGATGAGAATTCTCAGAATTCAAAACTTTCGCGAAATTCACTGATAATAATTATGTTCAAACATTGGGGTCATCGGGTTAGAATTCATAGATCTTTACCAAATGACAACCGATTTTCAAACTTTTTGGTTTATTTTGTTCCTCTGCAACCCTTTACAACTTTGCCGCTCACCAAAGGGGTTACCGCTGAAAATATTTTGCTAGGGGCTTTAAAAATTTTTGAGGGCAGAGGGTGATAGTTTAGGCCGTAAAGTGGACTCTATCTCCAATTTTTTTTGTTTTGCACGGACGGCTAGAAAGAGGAATAAACGATCTAAACAATGGTGCAAACCTCATCTTTTTAGCTCCTATATAGCCTGAAATATAACAAATTTAAAACGTTACAGCAATCATTTCTGAAGAACGCTTTTCCAAAAATCAAATTCCCAGTACGGTGACGGCGTCTGAAAATTTAATCCCCACTTGAGGTGTTAAATTTTTAAAAAATAGGTATAGAGGCTAGGAAGGAATAAATATATATAATAACGGGGGCAGGGCATTGGGAGAGGGAAGGGAGGTTTGGGAGGAAGAAAGTGGGTTGTACGGGTTTTCGGAGCAGCGTTGTGTAGGTTTAGGAACGGGGTTTGTGGTCGTAGGTTTCAGAACGGGGTTTGGGGCTGGTGGGGTAGGGCGGAGCGGTGATGGGTTGGGGCCGGATCGATTGGGAAAGGGATGGTGAGAGGGAATGGGGGTTTGGGAGAGGGATGGTGAGAGGGAATGGAAACGGGGGTTTGGGGCCTGTGGGGTAGACAGGGGCAGGTATGGGTTGGGGCCTGGAGCGATTGGGAGAGGGATGAGGAGAGGGAAAGGGGTTGGGAGAGGGAAGGGGAACGGGAGTTTGAGGCCTGTGGGATAAGGCGGGGCGGGGATGTGTTGGGGCCGGGGCGATTGGGAGAGGGATGGGGAGAGGGAAGGAGGATTGGGAGAGGGATGGAGAGAAGGAAGAGGGAACGGGGATTTGGGGCCGGGGCGGGAATGGGTTGGGGCCTGGGCGATTGGGAGAGGGATGGGGTGAGGGAAGGGGGACGGGGGTTTAAGCTGCAATTAAGACGCTTCGTTAAACGCTCCGTTGATTATAATACAATTTTGATTAAACAATTTTGGTTGTCAATGACAACAGCGTCTTGCAATATCTGCCGTGTTGTCGTCGGACGGACGGACGGACGGACATCGAGAATTATATATATACTAGGTGTTTACCCGTCAAAAATGACCGGGGAGATTGGCTGTTTTACCACCCGATTTTGCGCAAATGCAATAGCATTTTACGACGGGGAAGATTGGCTGTTCTACCACCCGATTTTGCGCAAATACAATAGCATTTTATGACGGGAGAGATGGGCTGTTTTACCACCCGAATTTGCGCAAATGCAATAGCATTTTGCGCAATTGATTGTCCCTAACTCGCCGCATTTTCCTTCAACCAAGTTAACGCCCATTCGCGTGAATTTTCTGAAACTTTATAGTCAACGTTAGTGTAATGATTTGGCAGTGTCGAACGACATGTAGTGCTTGATTCTCTTGTTTGCTGTGCTGATTTTTCACGCCGAGCAACAGCCTGCCCCTCATTCTCACTTGATTGTCGGAAAGCTCGTGAACGCTCGACATTTTTGTTTTGCACGGAGGGTTAGAAAGAGGAATAAAAAAGCTAAACAATGGTGCAAACCTCATCTTTTTAGCTCTTATATAGCCCGAGATGTAGCAAATTCAAAAAAATTGGAAACTTTCTCAGAATTCAAAACTTTCGCGAAATTCGCCGATAATACTTATGTTCAAACATTGGGGACATCGGGTTAGAATGGATAGATCTTTGCCAAATGTCAACTGATTTTCAAACTTTTTGGTTTATTTTGTTCCTCTGACATCCCTTTAGAACCTTGCCGCTGACCAAAGTGGGGTTACCGCTGAAAATATTTTGCTAGGGATCTTTACAAAATTTTCGGGGGAGAGGGTGAAATTTTAGGCCGTAAAGTGGGCTCTACCCCCAAATTTTTTGGTTTTGCACGGACGGTTAGAAAGAGAAATAAACAGTCTAAACAATGGTGCAAACCTCATCTTTTTAGCTCCTATATAGCCTGATATATAGCAAATTTAAAACGTTACAGCAATCATTTCTGAAGAACGCTTTTCCAAAAATTAAATCCCCAGTACGGTGACAGCGTCTGAAAATTTAATCCACACTTGAGGGGTAAAATTTAAAAAAATTGGGTTTGAGGTTAGGAAAGAGTAAATATATATAATAACGGGAGGGGGCAGGCCATTAGGAGAGGAATGGAGATTTGGGAGGAGGAAAGTGGGTTGTACGGGTTTTCGGAGCAGCGTTGTGTAGGTTTGGAAACGGGGTTTGGGGCCAGGTGGGGTAGGGCGGAGCGCTGATGGGTTGGGGCCTGGGCGATTGGGAGAGGGATGGGTAGTTGGAAGGGGATAAGGAGAGGGAAGGGGAACGGGGGTTTAGGGCCGGGGCGGGAATGGGTTGAGGCTGGAATGGGTTGGGCCCAGGCGATTGGGAGAGGGATGGGGAGGGAAAAGGGATGGTGAGAGGAAGGGGAACAGGGAGTTTGGAGCCAGGGCCGGCATGTGTTGGGGCCAGGGTGATTGGGAGAGATGAGGAGAGGGGAAAAGAGATGGGGAGAGGAAAGAGGAACGGGGTTTGGGGCCTGGGCCGGAATGGGTTGGGGCCGGGGCGATTGGGAGAGGGATGGGGAGAGGGAAAAGGGTTGGGGGAGACGGAAGGGAACAGGGGTTTGGGGGCCGATTGGGAGAGGGATGGGGAGAGGGAAAAGGTTGGGGAGACGGAAGGGGAACGGGGTTGGGGGTCGATTGGGAGGAATGGGGAGAGAAAGGAGATGGGGATAGGGAAGGGAAAAGGGGGTTGGGGCCAGGGGCAGGAAATGGGTTGGGCCTGGACGATTGGGAGAGGGATTGGGGTGAGGGAAGGGGGACGGGTGCTTAAGCTGCAATTAAGACGCTTCGTTAAACGCTCCGGTTTGATTAAACAATATTTGGTTGTCAATGACAACAGCGTCTTGCAATACCCGCCGTGTTGCGGACGGACAGACGCGACAGACGCGACAGACGGACATCGAGAATTATATATATAGACTAGGTGTTTACCCGTCAAAAATGACGGGGTAGATTGGCTGTTTTACCACCCGATTTTGTGCAAATGCAATAGCATCTTATGACGCTCTGCCCAGACTATCTATTGGTGCTTCTTTGTAAGCGTCCATCAACAGAAGGTCGCTTGAGGCTCCGCTTCTCCAGTCGGGTCCGACTGACGGTGCCTCCTCCCTCGAAAACAGCCAAACTGGGGGAGCGTTCTGTTACTCAAGGGAACCCGGCTCTCTGGAATGCGTTACCAGACAGTGTCACCAACGCGATCAACTTGGAAACATTCGCTAAGAAACTAAAAACGCACTTGTTCGGACACTCCTTTAATACAATGTAAAGCACTCTTGACTCTAGCCCGCTAGGACAATAGCGCTATATAAATTAGCCTATAACTAACTAACTAACTAACTAACTGACGGGGAGATTGGCTGTTTTACCACCCGATTTTGCGCAAATGCAATAGCATTTTATGACGGGGGAGATTGGCTGTTTTACCACCCGATTTTGCGCAAATGCAATAGCATTTTATGACGGGAGAGATTGGCTGTTTTACCACCCGATTTTGCGCAAATGCAATAGCATTTTGCGCAATTAATTGCCCTTAACTCGCCGCCTTTTCCTTCAACCGAGTTAACGCCCATTCATTTTCTGAAACTTGATAGTCAACGTTAGTGTAATGATTTGGCAGTGTCGAACGACATGCAGTGCTTGATTCTCTTGTTTGCTGTGCTGATTTTTCACGCCGAGCAACAGCCTGCTCCTCATTCTCACTTGATTGTCGGAAAGCTCGTGAACGCTGGACTTTTTGTTTTGCACAGAGGGCTAGAAAGAGGGATAAAATAGCTAAACAATGGTGCAAACCTCATCTTCTTAGCTCTTATATAGCCCGAGATGTAGCAAATTCAAAAAAATTTGAAACTTTCTCAGAATTCAAAACTTTCATGAAAATTCGCCGATAATACTTATGTTCAAACATTGGGGTCATCAGGTTAGAATTGATAGATCTTTGCCAAATGTCAACCGATTTTCAAACTTTTTGGTTTATTTTGTTCCCCTGGCATCCCTATAGAACTTTGCCGCTGACCAAAGTGGGGTTACCGCTGAAAATATTTTGCTAGGGGGCTTTAAACATTTTTCGGGGGGAGAGGGTGATATTTTAGGCCGTAAAGTGGACTCTAACCCCAAATTTCTTGTTTTGCACGGACGGTTAGAAAGAGGAATAAACAATCTAAACAATGGTGCAAACCTCATCTTTTTAGCTTCTATACAGCCTGAGATATAGCAAATTTAAAACGTTACAGCAATCATTTCTGAAGAACGCTTTTCCAAAAAATTAAATATATATAATGGGGGCATTGGGAGAGGGAAGGGAGGTTTGGGAGGAGGAAAGTGGGTTGTACGGGTTTTCGGAGCAGCGTTGTGTAGGTTTGGGAACGTGGTTTGGGGCCGGTGGGGTAGGGCGGAGCAGTGATGGGTTGGGGCCAGGGGCGATTGGGAGAGAGATGGAGAGAGGTACGGGGGTTGGGAGAGGGGGTGAGGAGAGAGAAGGGAACGGGAGTTTGGGGCCTGTCGGGCATGGTGGGGCAGGTATGGGTTGGGGCCGGGCGATTGGGAGAGGGATGGCGAGAGGGAAAAGGGTTGGGAGACGGAAGGGGAACGGGGTTTGGGGGCGATTGGGAGAGGGATGGGGAGAGGGAAAAAGGGTTGGGGAGACGGAATGGGAACGGGGTTTGGGGGGGCGATTGGGAGAGGGATGGGGAGAGGGAAAAGGGTTGGGGAGACGGAAGGGAACAGGGGGTTTGGGGGGCGATTGGGAGAGGGATGGGGAGAGGGAAAAGGGTTGGGGAGACGGAAGGGAACGGGGGTTTGGGGGGGCGATTGGGAGAGGGATGGGGAGAGGAAAAGGGTTGGGGAGACGGAAGGGGAACGGGGGTTTGGGGGGCGATTGGGAGAGGGATGGGGAGAGGGGAAAAGGGTTGGGAGACGGAAGGGGAACGGGGGTTTGGGGGCGATTGGGAGAGGGATGGGGAGAGGGAAGGAGATGGGGATAGGGAAGGAAAAGGGGTTTTGGGGCCAGGGGCCGGAAAGGGTTGGGCCTGGGCGATTAGGAGAGGGATGGGGTGAGGAAAGGGGGGACGGGGGTTTAAGCTGCAATTAAGACGCTTCGTTAAACGCTCCGTTTTGATTAAACAATATTTGGTTGTCAATGACAACAGCGTCTTGCAATACCCGCCGTGTTGCGGACGGACAGACGGACAGACATCGAGAATTATATAATAAGATATAGATATTTGCGCTTGCTCCTATGATGGTGTTTTCTCAATAATGAAGAATGTTTCTTTGAAAGTATAGTAGAAATGCCGATAAATTCTCGATTGAGTTTAATTTCTGCTTTCGGCACACTGCATCAAGCAAACCCCGTAATCGGGACTGGAAATGTAGCAGTCTTTGTGTCCCTCCCCCTATTGCGGAACCCTTCTCAAAGGCCACTGATGTCGCATAGTGAGATTTTAACCAAGGCGAATCCAAATGCTCAAAAAATTCATGGTCAAACATCTGCTTTAAACAAGATTGTTACGCAAATCACAATAACAAAGCAACAAATGCATATAAAGAAAGAACAGTCTGGAGACGCTTGTTTTATGATGACACCTCATCTTCAAATACTACAGGAAAGAGAAAATGGTGGTGATGGTGGTGATGATGATGATGATGATTATGATGATGGTGAATATGATGATGATTATGATGATGATGATTACGATGATAATGATGACGATGTTGTGACGCCCGGGGCAAAATGTACTGATGGCTCCGCTTTCAACTTCCGAAAAATCCTGACAGTCAGGGAAAAGGTCGTCAGCAATATCGCTTAGAAAGTTTACATAGGCGCGTACAGTTTAACAACTGAACAACTTAAGTAGCAACTTTAGAAAAATTAACTCAAGTAACTTAAATTAACATAACTTAATATAACTTAACTTAAGTAACTTAACATAACACCCTCCGTAAGCAACTTAATCTATCTATCTATCTATCTATCTATCTATCTATCTATCTATCTGTGTGTCTGTCTGTCTGTCTGTCTGTCTGTCTATCTATCTATCTATCTATCTATCTATCTATCTATCTATCTATCTATCTATCTATCTATCTATCTATCTATCTATCTATACAGGACGATTTATAGAGAGCCGTTAACATGACGAAGGCCAAAGACAAAAGCGCTTTGCAGTCAAAAAGCTAAATTATACGTAGTCTTAAATAAGTGCGTCTTAAGCTTGCATGCAAAAGTCCTGGTCGAGGTTAGGTTAGGTTAGGTTAAAAAGTCAATTTATATAGCGCAAAACCATGAACGAAAAGTAAAAAGGCTAGAGCGCTTTACACTAATACGATGTATCGAAGAAATTAGTTTTAAGTTTCCTTGCGAACGATTCAAGATTGGACTCTCTAGTCACATGGCCGGGTAATGCATTCCAAAGAATAGGGTTTCCGCAATTGAACGACCTCTCGCCGAATTTTGCCGTTCGAGACGGAGGAGGAATGACCAGTCTGACGTCTCGACTGGACCTCAGTTGCAGACGCCTGTCGGTAGACGATGGTCTTAGGACCAACGACGCCAGGTAGTCCGGGAAAGCTGGATCATGCAGGGCGCGGAACGTGAGGATGCACCTCTTGTAGGCAACACGCTCCGGGATGCGAAGCCAATGTAGCTTCTCTTTCAGAAAAGGGGAGATGTGCTCTCCCCTTCGAACCCCGAAGATCATCCGGGCAGAGGTATTAAGAACCATCTGCAGCCGATTAAGCTGGTAGTCGGACAGGCCCCAGAGAATACTGTTACAATAGTCGACCCGATTAATAATGAAAGCACGGACTAGGAGAGTCGCAGCCGAGGTTGGTAGATGACGGCGAATCTCCCTGATACGCCGCAGCTGATAATAGCAGGACCGGGAGACGTTTCCAATATGAACGTCAAACGTGAGCGATGCGTCGAAGTGGACTCCCAAGAGGTGGCCTTGGTCACATCGTCCGGAAGCGCATTCCACAAGAGGGAGTTCCTGTGCGACACGGGTCTCTCTCCGAGCTTCACTGTCCTCAACGGACGGAGTAGGGACTGCAGTAGGGACCGACTGCTGGATCGAAGCTGCAGGAGCCGGTCTGTCTGATCCCGTCTTCGCACCAGAGACGACAAGTATTCCGGGCAGGAGGTGTCGTGCAGGACTCGGAATGTGAGCCAGCACCGTTTGTATACGATACGCTCAGGCACCTTGAGCCAGTGTAGCTTATCCCTTTATAATGGGGTGATGTGGTCGTGCCACCTGGCGCCAAAAATCAAACGAACCGATGCATTCAGGACTGATTGCAGCCCAACCGATTAAGCTGATATGCCGGAAGATCTAAAAGGATACTGTTGGAATAATCCAGTCGCGATAAGATGAAGGGGCGGACTAGATGGACAGCGGCCCCCATTGATATGCGGCGGCGGATCTCGCGGATATGCCTCAGCTGGAGGTAGCACCCCCGGATCACGTTCTTAAAAACTACTGAAATCAGATTGTTCTTAAAAACTACCAACAAAGCTCGATCATACGTATCATACGTATTATATTTTTCGTATCATACGCACGTATTTTAACGTATGACTCTTTATCATACGCTCTATCATACGTGAGCAAAAATACCTTAGGCCTAAATAGCCATGAAATTGCGTCACTTACCGCAGTCTGTTAACCATTTACCTGCGCAAAGAAATTAAAAGAGAAACAAGTGTTAGCGAAGTGAATTTTTGGATCAGTTACAGTGACGTGGCGTGACGTCGCAATTGATATTGCTCGCCTAGTAAGGAAATTATAAGTAACCGAGCAGACTTATAAAATACGCGTATCATACGCGTATTTTATTTTCTTATTCATACGCACGTATTTTAACGTATTTTATTTTGTCATACGCGTATGATCGAGCTTTGACTACCAAAATGAAATTGTTCTTAAAAACTACTAAAATCAGAGTGTTCATTCAAGCTACTAAAATCGATTATTATTAATCTAAGGTATGATAACATATCCTCTATAATTTATAGCATTCATAAGTTCAAATTAAGCGCAGTAGCTCTAACAAAATCAAGTCTAGACTATCTACGTTAGCAAAACTTTGCGCCGTTTTGTCCACGCCGTTTTGTGGTTGTGCCCAAGTACGCTAACCACTGCTCCACCGCGCACCCATACAAACAGCGTTTAGCCTAGCAATTATGAGGTGGGGCGCCCAAATCGATTCGAGAATAAACTTTTGTTGAATAGTCTTTCACCACGGTTGAATATATTGAGAATTTACCTCAACAACTTCCAAAAAAATCCTGAGAAAAAAACATGTCATAACCTATTTCAGTTGCTTAAGTTTTTATTTAAGTTGTTACTTAAGCAAAAACTTTACAATCCAGTCTTCTTCCTATCTCTCTTCCCCCTCTTCCTCGCCTTCCCTGAACTCTATCAAACGGCTCATCGAGCCATGTTCCGGTCTAGGACAGGTCATTGGACAAAATGCTGGAACATTTGCATAAAATATAATATATCATAAAGCGTTTTCCTGAATAAAATCAAGTAGAAAAAGGTAGCCAAGCTATCCCATCATTTTTGACTGGCAAACATCTAGTGTATACACACTGTATATAAAATTATTAATATTATTCAACTGAAATTTGTGTACGCCATATTACCGAATGTCAGGAGCATATCATGCACGATTCGCCTCAGAATCATTTTCAATTTAAATTCAGGCTTTAAGCGCAAATTCTTAATTAAAGCTTACAGTGTAGGCCTACAGAGCACTTTCGATGAGGCGTTGCCGTGAACATCAGACCGCTGCTTCCTCAGTTGTATTGTCTTCTTTGCCTTCGGTTGCATTACGTCTCCGAAAGGCTTTGCTTATGACAATCTCGACAACTTCAGCGAACTCGATGAACGTCACGAATGTGATTCCGACCCACAGTCCCAACTGACCTCCAATATGAGATATCAGTTCAATCCCTGTTATCTCCGGATGCTCTGATATCTGCAACACAGTACTATCTGTAACGTAGACATTTATCTTGGTGAAGTCGTCCAGTGCAAACAATCCTTTATCTTTGACGTACTTTTCGTAAAGCTTTTTCTTCTCACCCGAAAAACGCTCCAAGAAATTATGGCCTTCGAAAATCTCTTTATAAGTCCCAATTCCTTCGTAGCTGATCGAAGGCCAACGAGACAGACTGTAGTGTTGAGCATATAGGTACTCGTCACATGCGGAGTAGCAACCACAGGTGGCAAGAGAATCTATATCGGTCATCATCCTATTGACGATATTTTCAGAACAGTTAATTTTCTCCAGCATTGTTTTGATTCCGGTGAGATTTCTCGCAGGGTTTTCCAGATTTCGAATTGTTTTGCACGTAAATACTCGAGTACGATCAAAACCGTCACTGCTGCTCTCGTTTCCTACATGTTCTTTCTTTTTCAGGATGAAACATTCACAATCTTTGCAGTAAGTATCTCCAGTATTCGCCAAATATGGATCGTAGCATTTGCATTCTCTGACCACGTGTTCCTGCATGCAAGCTCTTTCGCAGATGATCTTTCTGTATAACTTGTTTTCCGTGGTTTCCGTTAGATTTAGCATTTTGAGATACGGTTTGTAATACTTATTATGAACGGCGCAGTTTCCATAAGGCAGTCCAAGTCGCTTCCTACGCTGAGGAACGATGCCAATCGATGCCTGGTGACCGGGTGGTACGTCGAATCCTTCCGATAACGGAAATGGCTCCGTACCAGCCAGATGGATCGACATCCGTATTCCTTCGCTACCGGACTGTGGAGCTTCCTTCTCATAAACTCCACCAAAGAGTAAATCCTTAGCTTTGGTAGGCCTATTGTTCCCTAATTCAGCTCCGGTGAACAAAGTTACGGCGAATCCGTTTGCGATTCCTTCCTTCAAAGAGTCGAAATCCTTCGACGACTGGTCCGGTGTGTCTGGTTCAAACGTGAAACAACGATAATAAGAGGAATGGTTAATCGGCTTGATTCTGCATTTTGAACTTCCGAAAGAGCACCTGACTATGAATTCTTCCTGTTTAGCTATTCCGTCGCTCAACACAGACCGATTCAAATTCGCCGAAACGACTGTGCGTGAAAATAATTTGGGAACCTGATCTGCTGGCAGATTAAACTGCTCGAGGTAATCCCACAAAAGTTTGTATAAACGGGCGATGTCATCGGCTGGAGTGTTATTTTTTTGCATGAATTCGGGAAATGATTCGTTTACTTTACGTCCATTATTGCTGCGCTCCAGCTCTGATTCGTAAAGTAAATAAAGAGTATAGAAGTCTAGGCAGAGAGTAATGGCTGGAAACGGTGCTCCTCCAGAAACAAGCTCGTTCTTCGTCAACTTGGGATAGGTGAGATAACTGACAAGTAAATAATATACTTGGTAGGAAAACAAAATCCAAGCAGATACAACAATGAGCGCCCAAAAAGCACGCTTCTTGCTTTGCTTCGTTTTAACTAGCCTAATAAGTCCGTTGCCAGCCAAACTATCTGCAAACTTCTCCTTGACTTCCTTGCAGTAGTTCTCTGGTGGTTGAGACATCTTTCTAGTCGTTTAAAACAAAGTATCTAAGAATTATTTTGCTTCGATATCACGAAGTTGAAAAACGTTTCTGATCCAGGGCGCGATTTGTAGGGGAGAAGAGAGAATCTTCCCCCCCCCCACTGCCCAACTGCATCCCCTTTACTGCTACATCCCCACCACTACATCCCCACTGCTACATTTCCCAACAACTACACCCCCAAACTCGACATATTCTCCTCCCCCACTGCTCCAGGTCACAAATCGCACCCTGTTCTGATCATATGGTGTATGATGATCTCTGAGACGTTTGACAGGACCTACCGAGACTTTATTTAGAGCTATGGATCCAGTCTTCTTTGCTTTCAGTTCTGTTGCTCGGCGCTTACAATCAGGCCTATTAACGTCGACAAAACGAATGGCGCTGCTGCTCCGGTAGCAATAGCGTTCTTCTCGTTTTGTGTAATAGGCTAAGTTATGGCGTGATTTAAAGGGGACTAGTAGGCATTGCTGCCTGTATGAAATCCTCTAGGGGCGCTAACTGGGCTTGAACCTCGCTGCGTCAGCCTACTGCTTCAGCGCGTAACCCACTCTTCGCCCTAAGCTATCACGGGCAGTGGCGTACCTATGGGGGGCACAAAGAGGGGACGGAAAATTAAAGATTTGCATTGCACTCTGGAAAGCAAGAAAAATCGCTTTATATTAGGGTTGTCAAATTAAAGCTTTAACGAACGCGCTAATGAATTAATTAAAGAATTGATCGCAATTTAAAAAATTAACGCGGTTAAAAATTCTAACGCAAATTTTATTTGATAGATAATTAATTATAATAGAATAATCGAATTTTTTATTAATCAGAATCGAACCATTGGCTTTGCAATTGAATAACTACTGTTGCAAAGCAGCTAACAACGGTATAATTGACGTTTGAGCGTTACTTTATCGTTCAACAATGAATACTTACTTTTCTGCAAACTGGTTTAAATTAAATAAACTAGCCATAAACCACACTAAAACCAACTATGTACATTTTTATCCTAAGCATGAAAATATCCCGTCAAACTTGATAGAAATAAAAATGGATGATAAAATTATTTCACAATCATACTCTACAAAATTTCTAGGTATCACAACATATCAAAATATAAACTTTAAAGAAAATTTGGATATACTAGCCAATAAAATATCAAAAAAATTAAATATAATTAGACATATTAAAAAAATTCTTAACACCAATGCTCGACACAAACTATTTTATAATTTAATACATCCACGTATAACTTATGGTAATACTATTTGGGGAAACAATTTATAAACAATAACGGAAAAAATCCAAATTTTACAAAATAAATCAGTTAGGTTAATTTCTACAGATCATGATGATTATATTAACACAACAAGTTTATTTAATAGATATAATATTTTCAATATTGAAAATATTCATAAATATCAAACATCAATTTTTATATTTAAATTTCTCAACAAACTCTTACCTCCATTCTTTTACTCAAGCTATTTTCTTGACAAAACCAATATATCTTATGTAAAATCACTTAGAAACAGTCATAACCTCCATGTCCCCTTTTCCTCATCAACAACTAGACTATTTACTATTACTGTATATTCGCCGGCCCAAGAATTTGGAATAAATTACCTTCATACATTAAGAATTATAATAATCTTTCTTTATTTAAATCTAATGTTAAAATATTCCTAATACTAAACCAAGTGTAATATACTTAACTAAATAAACTGATCTAACTCTAATTTAATAAATTCTACATACACTTCTATTTAGTAATATATTATTTCCAAATTACTCTCAACATTACGTGTACCTTTACATTTACCTTTCATTCACTTACATATACACTATAATCACACATCTTAATTCTCTTCTGCCATATAACTTTAATCTACAAACTGGGATAACCACCTTAAGAGATTTCTTATCCCTTAGGTTATCCATAATTCAGTTTTTTCACGAACAACCCTGATCAGCTAACTGGCAAATTACTTGCTACCTAAATTAGCTTATTTATAAACTTATTAATTAGTCACTCATATATTTGTACTTTAGTTTATTTAGATTATTTTCTTGCATAAGTTAGTTAAGTTTTTTCTCATCAAGATGTAGGTATTTGCTTAAATATGTATGTTTATCTTGTTAATTAATTAATAATTTGCTGTAAATTTGCTGTCAAAATTTCCTACATATTATTATTATTATTACTATTATTATTATTATTATTATTATTATTATCATCATCATCATCATCATCATCATCATCATTGCCAGACAATTTTCTATAGTGCCGTAACTGAGCTGAGAGCACAAAACAAGGGTGCTTTGACAACAATTACTTGTAATTGAGCTTAAATAAATGCGTTTTTAAGTTGGTAATAAACGTCGCGGCAGCGTTCGCGTTGGTCGCATATAACCATATATCCTACTATTGGTGAGGAATAAAATTATAACCGGTAATAAATTTATTTCCTAGTCCACCTCTCTATCTAAACTTGTGTGAAGCACTGGCTGGAAATGAAAGCATATCCTATCCTAGACGTCAACAATTTCCTTTTTATAGATCATTTATAAAGAAATTAGGAATTACATTTTCTAGTCGAACAATTTCCAATCCTTCATTTCCCAGTCCTGCATTTTCACCCTCTGTGATTTGGTCCTTCATTTTCCAGTCCTTGAGTTTCCAGTCCTGCATTTTCCAGTCCTACATTTTTCAGCCCTGCATTTTCAGGCGACCGGTAGGTGGTATTAGCCATAAAACTGAGGTAGGCTACCGGGGTAGGCTACCATTACTCTCCCCAGACCCACGTTTTACCTCACAGCTTAATGCTTCTCATCATTTTGCTACCTCCATCTAGCGAGTAAGGCTGAGTGGACCCTAGGGCTCCTGAAGGTATCGAATTCGCGACATTCTGCTCTATCGTCCAGTGTAGCCACCACTCTGCTAATTTCCCTCCCAGCTCACGAAGGACGAATTGTCAAACATTCGCAATGGCACTAGACATCCAACAAACACTATGGTACTCAAAATACTGTATAAAATCAGCGTCAGTCTGAGCATAGACAGCCCAGCAGTTACGCGTTCACAGCATTAGGCTACCGCCAGAGACATCATTTCACTGTTTTTCAGAAGGGCAAGACACTTTCGACATGACAAATTTGCGAAAAAGTTGACGACCTTTTCTTTTTTTGCTTGTCAGACATTTTGTGTGGTTAGACTGGTTAGTTACTTTAGATTCGACATCAAGCCCTCCTTTACTGTATGGGTTGATGACCTTTTTTGCTTTTCAGTCTTTTTACTTATTTAGCCAACCAATTCTTACATTTAAAAACTAATTAACACAAACATTGGTGAAAAATTTTTTGCCTAAAAATCAGGGAGGCAACGGCCCCTCTCTGTTCCCCAAATGACGTCCCTGGCTACCGCATAGACTCTAGAGACAGTTCTCTTCTCTGCTGCCTTTCAGGGTTCTTCAGGGTCGTGACCTTACAGACCACAATGTTATTGTAACTAGAGCTAACTCTGGCATAGCTTTTGAGACTGCTCGCTCACTTGCTCTCCAAGTGTTAATTTCCTAGTTAGTAATACCAGCATATGACAGCGATAATAAACAATGACGGTCTCGAAATCATCCGCTGTAATTATAAAGATTTCGAACGTATACACTGTAGTAGCTAGCCAGTACTTTTGTTGGGATTTTTTTCGGTGTCTTTTGCGTGGCAGTAATGTCTTTTACCGTGTGGGTGTTTCTCCTGTCGGTTTTCTCAATTGCTTTGTCCAGCGCTCAGCTGACATCTTCGGATCAAGGCAGTTGCGAAGATTGCAACTCAAATTTTGTATACATTCGGCAGTCTTTGGAGAAAGTACATCAACATTTGGAACAGCAAAATTGTTCTCCAAATGGGTTTGTAGCTTAGATAATAATCAGCAGGTTTAGTGTTTATGATACAGTTTCTCCAAAAATACAGTTTATATAGTTTCTATGTCGAAATACCGCTTCACGTTTTTATTTCAATCTCGATAATTCGGTGTTCCGTGTTCACCACGATACTTAAATCGCCACATAAGAAATACAAGCAAAGATATATAGTCCTGTGCTCAACTGAGTGACTTACATAATTAATCAAGAATAGTTTGCCATTGCTGTCTCTGCGCTGCTACAAATTTATTATCCACGGTTAAGCGATGAACGACTTGATAGGCCTCCGGCACCACAAATCGATCATGGGACGGTCACCCATCCAGCTACGAACTACGCTTGACGTTGCTTAACTACGGCGTTGTGAGGAGAACCAGCCGCACAACGTCAAGTAGGCCGGCTAATGTATAGTACTGATATGCTTCTACCGCTTCTATAGCGCCTAAAAGGTTCCTTCGGCGAAACAGCCTAGCTGACAATGGCTGGAGACAGGAGGCGCGCGAAAGATCGTACCAGGATGCCGCCGATACGCCTCCTATCGATTAGATGTGAAGTATTATTCGCCGGTATTTAAAATATGTTCCGCGGGTGCGGTGTCCTCTGAATCACTGGACACTAAATTAGGAAATTTCACTATGGTAAAGCATGTATTTTTGATTATTCTGCGAAGACTCAAACAACGCTTATAAACCTGCATTAAAATACGAGTATTTTATCATAACATCAATTAAGAGGTGCGTTTAAGAAAATATCAGCCAAAAAACTAGGCAATCGTAGTTACCTGAGAACTCTAATTAAGACTCACAGACTTACACAGACTTACACATTCCTGTAGAGCGAGATGTGGGCTTCCGGGTGGATCGAACAATAATATAGGAAACCCTTACCTTCGGACTACTATTCTTAAGGAAAATAACCACCAAATGATCACTCAAAATGGGGGGGGGGGCATACGAGATTTCTCCGTCCTTCTACTCCTATCTCTACCTAACTTTTCCACTGCTAACGCTCAACCAACAAAGGAAACCAGCCGGGCCCCGATCCACAGACTGACATCGGGTTTATACTAACTCTTACGGCCTATGCAGCAACCTATACTATCCGGGCAGACAGCAGGCCACTACAGGGAACTTAAGCGAATCCAGCACACGGGCTCGGCACACGGGCAGGAGCAGGGTTCTCTGAGATGCGAAGATACAAGGGGACTTCCACGCATTACAATCAAGCAAGGGCATTTCATCTACCAAAGAGCAAGGCTTCTTCCTCCCTGATACGATTTTCGTATCAGTACACAGTATCTGCACTTAAAAGAAACTTGAAATCTAACTGAAATAAAAATATTTGGCGAATTTTAAAATCGCCAACAGATATTATGCAGATAATTAGTTATTGTTCTTCATGGGCCGCTGCAGTGGCGTAGCGTGCACTCTTGCCGCCTATGGCTCCTGGCAAATCCGCCGCCCCAAAGTCACTCTTATTACTTACACCTGACAAGCAAAACAAATTTGCCGCCCCCTCTAAACTTAAACTTTGCGGCCTTCGCCAAAACTCCCCGACAAGCAAAAAAAGATCGCTTCCAAAATTTGCCGCCCCGTCATGTGTGTCGCCCATGGCTAAAGCCATAGTAGCCATTGGGACGCTACGCCTCTCAAATTGTCTCAATGTTCTTATTTCCTATGAAGTAAAAGTCTGGTAATTCAAAAAGCAATAGAAGATAGAAGAAGTCTAAAATTATTCTAAGTAAAGTTTTTCCATACTCAATTTTGAGCATTGGGCCTGCGCTGATCTCCGGTTTCTTAGGCATGCAACGACGCGGGTGGCACACACCATTAAACTAGAGTAGGTTGCCAGTCAGACGTGTAGGCCCGCGCTTTACTTCGCAGCAAACACTGCTCCTCAATTCGATGTTATAACCACCCTCTGGTGAGTAAGACTGAGTCGACCTTAGGGGCTTCTACGGGAGTTGAACCCGTTCCGTCAGCGTGCCTGCCCAGCGTGTAACCACTTCTGCCATCTTCCCGCCTCCAGCGTAACCCATCCAAATAATAAACCAGAGTTCACACGCATGCACTGAGCTTTCAAGAGGTACTTTGCTATATGCTTGTAGGACAGATCCTTTATCTCTTAGGCAAATCAACTACCTCGGAAAGATACAAGGTTTTGTTGACACTGTCTAAATTCTAAAACATTCAACATAGGCAGTATATTTTTGTGCCATTTTCGCAAAAACCTACGTCACTGCCAGGTTTGTCTTAGGCCGTTTCTACGCTTAGGCCCCCTAAATAAATTCTAGACATGTATTTCAATAAAATTTCTTTAGAATTCTGTTTTACGATGAAACGTACCACGCAGTCAATGAGACATCTTGCACTGTGATTGGAACATGGTCACTCCACTTAACAGTTATTCAATTCGCGATGTTACAGTCTCATGACACTGCAGTGAACAATTAAATGTCATTCTCCGTTCTCCCTGCTTGTTTTATAGCCCTAATGCTTATTTCAATCTGAATTTCGTAGAGATGGCATCTTAACCCCATTGAGATAATTGCGGATATTAATCAATGACAATCACAAGTTTTTTACATAGGCCGATTGCAACATCGACAAGAGGTAATTATGAAGCTACGAATCCGACATTTGTCGACATCCGTCGTTCTCTGGAGAAGACAAATCAACTCCTTGAGAGCTTAATAGATCAGAATCGTTCTGCAACTGGGTATGTCACAGCTAAGAGGAATTATTTGTGGGAAGTGGGGACACTTTTATTGAGTCCCACTCGAGAAATGGGCGCAGAGTTGATCATTTTAAATCTATTAATTATTCCAGAGTTGTCTTCAACTGTTTTAAAATATTTGCTTTGATACTTCTACTCTCGTCTTCCGTCCAGCGCGGTTTAAAACTTCAATGTCCGGAGTACACACATGCTTATGTGGCGCGCCGTGCGCGCCGTCTTTAAACGGCGCTACCCTTTTGGATATGATTTTCGGGCGCCGTTTTAAGACGGCGGTGCCCGGGAATGATTAAAAGAATTTGCATGAGACTCCATCTAAATATTTATTGCAGCCTAATTATTACTCTGTAGTTATTACTGAAAACATTTTCCTAGTTCGTACTGCCGAAAATCTTATGAAAGACATGTCATCGGCTATCGGGTAATATTGGGCCGCTTGTGGATGAGAAAGATGCTCTCGTCATGACGCCTTAGTTTGTGTAAACAGGCCTACATATACAAGAGTCCTATTCTCAGTCCGCTGATCTCTTAATTTTATCGGTGGTTGGCGTTGCGCTTTCATTGGCGGGTCAATATAGGCCTTATTTACAACAGAACTATTGAAATTTTAGAACTATTGAAATTTTAAAAAAGGATTTTAGGTAAAATTAATGAATTCATCACATCGACATGTCTCTGATTGTACAAATATCCCATCTCGTACGTCGTTGGTAGGCGTGATCAATATTGAAACCTCGTGTCATATCATCTTTTCATAAACACGCATTAACAATAGCTATCAATCAAATTGATTGAAATTAGTCAGTAGAATGTACGTTGATCTAGTTACGAAGCATGTGGTTTTGTATTAGACTATCGCACAATAACCTTCACATATATAATATCCTAATATCTTTCACATTTTAATTTTCCTCAGAGCTCAGAGCTTGTCTAGTTGGCATAGGACGATACATTGTGCTAATTAAGTGTAATTGGACCTTAGCACGTGGACGTAATTCTGCTGCTATTGTTCACATTTAAAATGTCCTCTTCGAAATATATCAGTTAACGGAGTTAGTGATAGAATTTCTTCTGTTCCTTAGAGCTCTGCTAGCAAGTTTCACGTTACCGTTTTGTACAACACGACAACAACAATAATTGGTGCCAATGACTTCAATCTCGATATAATATCAATGGCTGTAGATTTGTATTTATAAGCTTACTGTAGATTTTCATAGTTAAATCCACGCAACTTTTTCTATTCATCCCTCGCAAGTCTAAGCTTGTTTCGTTGCGTCTTCCGAAGAATGGAATCCGCCCCTACTTATATCAGCCCACACTCTCAATCAAAATAGAATACTGCACATACCGTTGGATTCTGTAATAGCCCTTTGCCTCCCAATGCTCCACTTGTGGAACATGGTGTTCTACGTCTCCTTGGCTCGTCACACTGGCTATAAGAAGCCACTTTAAATCATGCTAAGTTAAGCTAAGCTAAGTGAAGTATTTGTTGTTCTACGCATTTTTATAAATAAATCTTGCTAATTATATCTGCACTGCTAGAAATAGAAGCTATTTAGAAGCTGCATTTTAGTAATTCGTTAGATCGCTAAGTAATTCTAGTGAGCAGCTACTTGGGATATGATTACGATCTATCAGATAATGGAGCGTCCACATATAGAATACTGCATTTAAGCTCATAGAGCGTAATCCAGTAGCGTCATTTCACACTTTTCTTGGGGGGGCGAGATAATTTCTTGCCAAATTTTTTGCCAATTTTTGCAAATTATAGGCAACTTGTGCAAATGTTAGACAATTTTTGCAACTTTTAGGCAATTTCTTTGCAAATATTAGGCAAATTTTTGCATTTTTTTCCAATTTTGGCAAATTTTGGGCAATTTTTTGGCCAATTTTGGCAAATTTGCAATTTTTTATAATTTTGGGCAAATTTTGGGCAATTGGGCAATTTTTGCGATATTTTGCACATTAATACATTATATAATTTTTTTTCATTTTCTTGGGGGCGTGACCCCCAGCCCCCCCAAATGACGCCCCTGGCCTAATCCATTTTGAGGAACAACAGCTTATTTCACAGCATTGATGAACAGAAATATGACGTGAAACAAAAGTATTGAGTAAACGCATCAAATGATTTTTTGTGGCATGTGGTGTTGTGGGACGTGACTTTTTGGTAGTGACATTTGGACGATTGCAGAAAGACAATAATATGCGTTCAAGTTACGTTATTATATTTGGCTAAATTAGAAACTTCGGGTGTAATAAGGTTTTTAGTCAAACCAGATTGCTGTTTTGTGAAGTTGCAAGATGTGGATTTGGGTTCTTTTTTATCGAGGTTGTTTGAAGCGTAAAGTAGCGGGATCCCATACAGATTGCCCAGCGTCGTCGATAATTGGGAAAGTTTTGTTTGAAACGTGACTTTGCGAAATGTGCGTTTTTAACAGTGCCAATGTGAAAAGTGGGCTAAGCAGACTTGCCTATGATATTTGACATAGTTAAAACTAGAGTTTGAGACTATGGAAAGTTATACAGCGCAATTGTTGTGTAACGTGGTTTACTATAAAAACCATTCCGCGCTGACGCTCGAGAGAGAAAAGATAGTTCAACAGTGTCTTTAACTGCCATCTCGCGTTGCTGATTCCGCAAACTCGCTAAATTTTAGTTTTCAAGGCCTTGAATACGATGCTAATCTTTAAATAATAACTGTCATCATATATGCAGTTCTAAAAAAATTCTGTAATAAAAAATATTTTCATATATATATATATATATATATATATTGAAACATTCTTTGACCATCCGTTACGCAAAAATGTCACTGGAAGAAACAGTATGCTTAAGCTAATGGTTTGTGTGTTTGTGTTTGATATTATTTTTCAAAGGAACAAATGCCCGCCTGGCTTTGACTATGACGCAGCTGCAGTCTCGAAATGCTATTCTGTGGTGACTCAGAGATTGACCAGAGATCAGGCTCAGGCAAGATGTAAACAATTGCATCCAAAGGCACATTTAGTCACCATTGGCAGCGCACTTGAAAATCAACTTTTACAGGAGATCTTGGATGGCTACGGTAAAAATAAGAAGTTAGATACTAAGATGTACATCGTTAGAGAAATAAAGAACCCCAAATACATTAAGTCAGTGGAAAAATTAATGCTAATGTAATAGCTAACACTTTGGATATTGCAAAAGGATGATTAGCATTCTTCTTCGGACTGATCAACGACTGACAACAGTGCAGTCCCTCACGGGAGTCAGATGATACCCGGGCCATGGCTTATTTAGAAATGTGTAATCCTGTTCCAAATGTCGTGGGGCCATGCCAGGTTACCCGTTCCTCCCCATCCCTCCGTCCAACCGCGTAGCGAGGTATCCTGCGCCTGGAGATAAGAAAGATCTAGCAGTGACGCATTTAACTTTAGAATAATATTATTGTTACGAGCAAAAACGTCGTCGGCTACTATGTGAGGACCCCTTATGTGTGGAGGCCCCTGTTTCATGAAGCCTGTGTAACATGCGTAAATACGCCACTGGTCAGGGATATTTGGAAATTTTAGGTCCTTTAGCCCCCAACTCTTAATATGAATCTAGAGCTTTTAAGATTATAGCTAAGCTAATCAAAATGGCATATCTGATATGAAAGACTAAATTTCATCGAATCATTTATATATGGCCACGCTTTCGTACTTTTAGTTTTAAAATATTAATGTGTTTAAAGTATTACATAAATTAATATTAGCTTATTTAGACCTATTATTTTGGGGTCGTTTTTTAGGCAGAGACCCTGACCAAGTGACATGCCTGGCCCATCTGATAGGACTTGATCATGTATATTAATAAATCATTGGCTGTCAGTGCCTGAGCGCATCATGTTCAAGTTATCAACTCTTGTATATCGCTGCCTTCACGGGATGGGTCCGTATTATCTTGCATCCGAGTTTCGTAGCGTTTCTGACCTCGCGGGTCGCAGACGACTTAGATCGTCCGCGACTTCGGTGCTTATGGCTCCAAGAACGCGTCTTGTCACCGTCGGAGATCGTGCCTTCCCAGTGGCTGCTGCGCGTACTTGGAACTCGCTTCCTGCTGACATACGAGAGTCATCGTCGCTAGATATTTTCAGGAATCGACGGAAGTCTTGGCTTTTTAAGACTAGCTACTTAGTTTAATTTTGTTTAAAGTGTTCGCGCAGTCTTTTAGACAAGTTACCACTATAATCTTGACGTTCTCTTACTTACTTACTAATAAAATGGGGCTTTAATAGGTATGAGATCTAAACCCGAAAGAATTGGCATCGCTGAAATCACTAGTATTGGCATATAGATATGTTCAAAAAATATCAGTATCCCATATTACTTTATTTGCTGATGTATGTAACTTTCCAGATTGTAGTGGAATAGCGCTCACCCCGGACAATCCAGATCACCGTGTAAACGACTTTTGGACGAGTGGCAAACGCAAAGTAAATAACTGCAGTTCTCCGTTTCATTGGGTACCAAGTGACCGTTTTACTCAACCATTGGGCTACACCAATTGGTGTGACGGTGAACCAAACTGCTGGCTTCATAATGAGCATTGTCTTGCTCTAACCAGAGCTTTCTCCGGTGGCGGTGGCTACTTTGGATGGAATGATGCGCTTTGTTTTTGGCCGCTATGCTCAGTTTGCGAAGTAGTGAGGTTTGGATAAAGAAAAGTGTAATTCATTTGTTTAGCGCCACAGCTGAAAATTAGCCACCAATGGGCTCATGTTATATAAGTCGTAGAAAGTCTGATTTTTACGCATTGCAAATGAAGAACATTTATCTTTTCTACCTTATTATTCAGAACAATAGTCAGAATTTGTAAAGCTAACAAAATCTTGCATAAAATTTGTTGACCAATATAATCAGAATGCATGCGTATCAAAGGTGTGAAAGATTTTGTCAACATAGCAAGCAAGCTATTCGGATTTCTCATATTGTAATAAATCATTACTAATTGTTTATGCTACTTATTTGTTCTTTGTTATTCATCATCACCGTCATCATCATCATCATATCATCATCATCATCACCATCATTATCATCATCAACAACATCATCTGATGAAGACATTTTAAATCTGCTAGTCTTTTTAGTCATGGATGCTCACTTTGCGGCAGCTCATGACAGTTGACGCAAACTTGCCAAATTTACGGATACAACCAATGCAATTTATACCAGTGATTCGCAGACTTAAAGTACTGTAAGACAATCGCATGTAGTCTCGTGTGCTTTGAGTCGAACTCATTACTTATAGCACATGAGCTCTGCTTTGCATAGCAATAGCAGCAGTAATTCAGTGCTAGTGAGTATCAGGAATCAATAATAAAACGGTTGAATTCAAAGCACTGTATAGACATTTAAGTGTGTATGATTTCTGAAATGTCGCGCCAATGTAGCAATGGTCCAGACATGTATTGTTATAGTCGTAGAAATTTTGGTTTGTCGCTCCATTTCTCACTGTCAATGGCATCGCTTGATCGCTTGAGGTTTTGTTTTTATTATTCGCGTTTTTTATTTTTCTCTCGCTTTAGTGCTTCTTTTTACTCTGTTTACTTTTATTTTCTGGCAGTTAATATCATGAAAACATAAATATTTGAAACGACAAAGCATATATCTACATGCAGCATATTTTACCCATATATACAGAATATATTAGGCATATATGTGTAATTTTATATACATCAATATATATATTTAGCGCCTGTTCCCGAAGGTATATAGTAAAGGTACAAGGTAGATCTCGTACTCGAGTCCGGGTGTTGGGTTCCGACGCCTATCTCTGGTAGAGGCAATCAACGAGGTAGGTGGCATAAGTCATTAATCTGGGGTAGGTGGCCCTTACTTTCTCCAGATCCACGTTTTACTCGGTTCTAGGACTATTGACCACAGGACGATTGACCACAGGACGATTGACCATAGGACGATTGACCACTGGACGATTGACCACAGCGGACTTTTGACCACTGGACGATTGACCACAGCGGACTTTTGACCACTGGACGATTGACCACAGCCGTCAGTATCAGGCTTAGCACGCTGTCTGCTGCATGCATGCATGCACGCATACAAAAAAAGGAACCAATTGCTGGGAATGATGAAAACGACAATAGTGAGTCGATATATATATACATATATATACATACATATATATACATACATATACATACACATATATACATATACATATACACATATATATATATATATATACATATATATATACATATATATACATATATATATACATATATATATACATATATATACATATATATACATATATATACATATATATATACATATATATATACAAATGCTATTGTATATATATATACATATATATACATATATATACATATAGATACATATATATACATATAGATACATATATATATATGCATATATATACAAATGCTATTGTATATATACATATATATATATATATATATATATATATATATATATATATATATAGACAATAGCATTTTTCGCTAGCTGGCGCTGCAAGTAGCTGCCTGCAGGTGATTGTGCCTGCCGCTAGTTTCGGTATTTTTGTGCGTCTACGTGTCGAGTTCCGTGTCTAGTCGAAGCGTCTGACTAAATTCTCTCTGGATTACTCGACAGGACTTGCGGAGGTTCGGTAAAGACGTTTCTTTTCCAGCGTTGAGCTATCGAACTGCTGACCGAGAGCGACAGGTGAGCTCGGAATTACTGTAGCACATTATTCGCCAGATGGCCCACTCAGACTCATTCAGTACCAAAACCAAGGCGAGGAATGATTCGTCGTCTCGTATGACGCCAACCCGAACGTACACCAGAGAGGAGCTCCTCTGTTATCGCTCCGGGTCTGACAGCCGTATGTCAACGGCGGTACGGCGGAAGTTGCGCTCGCTCTTCCGGCGTCATACCTGCAGGATCGGCGGACGCGGATGTCGGGCGGGAAAACAACTGCTCAGACCTATCACAGTGTTAACGGCTCCCACACACACCCATCGCAGTTCAGGGAAGAGGCAGTGCTCCGGAGCAGCGCTTATCTATCCGAGAATTGAGCGGCATGTTATCCCGCCAATACGTCGGACACGCGCCGGTCTACTGAACATCAGATCGGTCAACAGCAAACTTGAAAACATTCCGAGCATATTTAGTGAATTTTCGCTCAACCTTCTTATCTTGACCGAGACGTGGCATTCAGACTCTAACAGTATCGCGATTAAGCGCCTTCGGGGCTCTGGATTTAACGTGATTGAGGAAGCACGTCCCTTGCCGTCGGTCGAGCTACGAAGTGGAGTCTCTCCCACCAACCACGGAGGACTTGCGATTGTATCCAAGCCGGGTACTACAATCGCTAAAATCGACACTAAGACGAAGTTCGAAGCGTTCGAGCATCTTTGCTGCCGGGTTGGAAGCGGCCCTTCGCAAATAATCATAGTAGCCATCTACAGACCTGGCTCGCAGGGCATCCGGGACGGGTTCTACGTTGAATTCGCGGAACTACTCGAATCACTTGTCACCTACAACGGTCAGATTTTAATCGCGGGCGACCTCAACATCCATCTGGAACGTACTGCGGATCCAGATAACGTCAAATTTCAGCAGATCATTCGGGCCCACCATCTGACGCAGATCGTGGGTAATCCCACTCATGAACTTGGAGGGCTGCTCGATGCGGTCATCGTGCCTGAGGAGGAAGCCCCTGACGATGTCGGAGTAGCTGAGGTCGGGCTGTCCGACCATATGTTGGTTCACTGGTCGCTACCCATGGCCAGCCCTGAGCTGGTATATACAACGACACATCGGAGGAGCTGGCGACACTTCAAGCTCGACCAGTTCATAGCGCGACTCCAAGCTTCACCAATTTGCACCTTCACTGACACCGACACGTCCGCTACGGATCTTGCGAGTTGCTACCACGCAGAAATAACTAACATTCTAGATGACCTCGCCCCGGTCACTGAATTCCGCCTGCGATCGCGACACTCCCAGCCCTTCTATGACGCAGACTGCAGAGAGGCCCGACGGCAAGCTCGTCGCTTGGAGCGTCGCTACAAAAAAACCAGGGGAACCGGTGCCGAGCAAGAAGCCTATACTTCCTGGAGAGGTGCTCTCAAGGCAAGCCGTAGACTGGTTCGGGTGAAGGGCCGAAGGTATTGGCGGGATAAGATCAAGTCGTCGGCAACAGATTCCAAGCGGATCTGGAAACATCTAGGAGGTCTGTTGGGCGCGAAGAAGACACCAGCCATCGGGCCCATGGATTTCACTGCGGAGGAGTTTCACACTGTTATCGACGAGAGAGTCAACGACATTCGGAACCGAACGGCCGCTGAAGGTCCGGCAGAATACCACGTCTTGGAAAGCCCTTCCTCCTTCACGACGTTTTCGGTGCCGACGATTGCAGAGGTCATAGCGACAGTTAAGTTACTACCGAACAAACAGTGCTTATCGGATCCGTTGCCAACGTGGCTTCTGAAAGACGCTATCGACACCCTCGCCCCCTTCCTGACGAAGCTTCTGGCTGCCTCGTTTGGAAGCGGGGAGTTCCCGCAACCGTGGAAACACGCGCTCATTCGACCGCACCTTAAGCGACCCGGCCTGGACCCGACGGAAGCGTCTAGCTATCGACCAGTCGCCAACCTTCCGTTTGCGTCTAAGCTGCTCGAAAGGGTGGCTAACAAGCAACTCGTCGACTATTTGGTCCGAAACGGTCTACTGCCGAAGCATCAATCGGCGTATCGCGCCGGACACTCTACGGAGACTGCTCTCCTACGGATTTTTAACGAACTCGTGGAAGTGATTTCGAGCGGTCGTCTTGCCCTACTCTGTCTCCTGGACCTCTCCGCGGCATTCGACACCGTGGACCACCAAATACTTATCCGTCGCCTTGAACTCTCCTACGGGATAACGGGGAGAGCCTTAAACTGGCTGAGCGACTACCTCACCGGGAGGTCACAGGCAGTCAGCTGGAACGGATCTATCTCTGCGCCGCGGAGGGCTCCCTTCGGGGTCCCACAGGGTTCTGCCCTCGGTCCTTTACTTTTCATCCTCTATGTCGGAGACTTGGGACGACTTGTAGGCCAGAGAGGGCTAACCTTCCATGCCTATGCAGATGACGGGCAGATAAGCTCCTCCTGCTTACCAACGGAGGTGGAGGCTATGCGGATACGGGTCCAGGACTGTATAAAGGAGATTATGAAATGGACTGCCATGAACCGACTTGCACTCAATCCGGGCAAGACTGAGATCCTATGGGTTAGCTCTCCGAGGAGGAATCATCTCATTGATCGGAAACCGCTCGTGATAGGGGACATTGAAATTGTCCCTTCCAAGGAGGTGCGTCTGCTCGGAGTCCTCCTGGACGAATCACTTTCATTCGTCGGCCACCTGAGTAACGTGACTCGGGCGTGCTACTCGGAACTACGGAAAATCCGAGAAATTCGATGCTACATCCCAAAGGCTACGGCGATTCTCCTCGCACATGCACTCATTGTCACCAGACTGGACTATTGTAATGGTCTCCTGCTGGGTCTACCGGACAGCCAACTCAAACGGATGCAGGCCGTCCTCAACACTACAGCGAGGACGATCTTCGGGTGTAAATGGCATGATCACGTGACGCCATATCTCCGGGACAAACTCCACTGGCTCAGGTTGCCGGAACGCATCGTTTTTAAGCGATGTTGCGTGACCTACCGAGCTCTCCATGATCCCACATGTCCGGAATATATTTCCGCTCTACTACGGACCCCGCAGATGACGAATGAGCGCCGACAACTTCGCTCCAGTACTCGATTACTGTTGTATGTCCCTCCTCCGCTCAAGACTGCAAAGCTAGGCGAAAGATCCATCAGTCGAGGAACCCGCATCTCTGGAACTCCCTCCTGAATATGTCACCAAGGCCACCTCCTCCTACGAAGTCTTCTCTAAGAACCTCAAGACGCACTTATTTAGTTTTTCGTATGCATGTTGATGTAAAGCGCTCTTGTTTTTGACTGTTAGCCATGCTACTGCGCTGCATAAATTGTCCGGGATAGAATAGAATAGAATTTGGTTTCCCTTTTTTTGTATGCGTGCAAGCATGCATGCAGCAGACAGCGTGCTAAGCCTGATACTGACGGCTGTGGTCAATCGTCCAGTGATCAAAAGTCCGCTGTGGTCAATCGTCCAGTGGTCAATCGTCCTATGGTCAATCGTCCTATGGTCAATCGTCCTGTGGTCAATAGTCCGCGTACCGTTTTACTCACAGCTTAACGCTTCTCATCATGTTTCTTCCGCCCTTCAGCGAGTAAGGCTGAGTGAATTTTAGGGCATCTGGAGGCATCGAACCCTCGACCTTCTGCTCTATCGTCCATTGTTGTTACCAACTTATCACTCAGCTAATTTCCCGCCCAGCTCACGAAGGACGAATTGTCAAACATTCGCAATGGAACTAGGACATCCAGCAAACACAATGACACACTGTTGCTATTGCTATGCAAACACTCAAAATGCTGTATGAAATATTAATATTGTATAAAATCAGAGCCAGTCTGAGTATAGACACAGCACATCAGTTACGCGTTCACAGCATTAGGTTACCGCATAGAGACAGCCCTCTTCTCCGTTGCCTTTATAACAAGTATTTTAACTTCCTAGTTAATAATACCAGCATATGACAGCGTTAATAAACATAATGACGGTCTTGGAATCATTCGCTGTCATTTTAAAGATTTCGAACATACACTGTAGTAGCTAGCCAGTACTTTTGTTAGTATTTTTATCGGTGTCTTTTGCGTGGCAGTAATGTCTTTTATCGTGTGGGTGTTTCTCCTGTCGGTTTTCTCAATTGCTTTGTCCAGCGCTCAGCTGACGTCTTCGGATCAAGGCAGTTGCGAAGATTGCAACTCAAATTTTGAATACATTCGGCAGTCTTTGGAGAAAGTACATCAACATTTGGAACAGCAAAATTGTTCTCCAAATGGGTTTGTAGCTCAGATAATTAATAATCAACAGGTTTAGTGTTTATAATGATAACAACAGATGGTCTGTAAGCTACTCGGAATTTGCTATACATGTATGAAATACAGCTTCTACAAAAATACAGTTTACATAGTTTCTATGTCGAAATACCGCTTCACGTTTTTCTTTAAATCTCGATAATTCGGTGTTTTGTGTTCACCGCGATAAATCTAAATCTAAATCACCACATAAGATATAAAAGCAAAGATGAATAGGCCCGTGCTCAAATGAGTGACTTACACCATCAATCTAGAGTAGTTTGCCATTGCTTTCTCTAGACTGCTAGAAATTTATCCACGGCTAAGAGATGAACGGCTGGTCACCCATCCAATTACGAACTACGCTTGACGTCGCTTAACTACGGCGTCGTGAGGGTAACCGGCCGCACAACGCCAAGTAGACCTGCTAAGGCATAGTGCTTGAGTAATACACTGTACGTGCAGTTAAAAGTAACTTCAAATTTAACTGAAATATCAATATTTGACGAATTTTAAAATCGCTAACAGATATTTTGCAGATAATTAGCTATTGGTCTTATTTCTTATGAAATAAAAGGCTGGTAATTCAAACAGCAATAGAAGACAGAAGAAGTCTAAAATTATTGCAACCCATACTAATAATAAACCAAATAGGTCTATCATACGCATAGTCCTACGCTGAACTTTCAAGAGGTACTCTGTTATATGCTTGTACTGTAGGTCAGTTCCTTTATCTCTTAGGCTAATAATCTACCTTGGAAAGATGCAAGGTTTTGTTGACTCTGTCTAAAATATTCAACATGGGCAGTATATTTTTTGTGCCATTTTCGCGAAAAGCTTCGTCACAGCCAGTTTTGTCATCGGCAGTTTCTACGCCTACCTAAATAAATTCTGCATATACAAAAATTTAAAACAGATCTCAAGAAAATGATCTATTATATTTCTCGTTGATCAATCAATAAAATTTATTATGATTATGATTATTATTATTATTATTATTATTATTATTATTATTATTATTATTATTATTATTATTATTATATGGTGGTTAACGCACATTAAGAGTTTGACATTCACCAATTGAACGTTATTGTTGTTGTTACTACTGCTACTACTACTACTACTACTACTACTACTACTACTACTACTACTACTACTACTACTACTACTACTACTACTACTGCTACTACTGCTGCTACTACTACTACTACTACTACTACTACTACTACTACTACTACTGTACTACTACTACTACTACTAGTTGTATGCCCGTGAAAAATGCCGGGGAACTTGGTTATTTCCTACCTTGATTTTCTGCATATGTTCTAGCATATTGTCCAACGATCTGACTTTGACCGGGAACATGGCTTGATGAGCAGCCTGACGTTTGTCAGGTTTCTCGGTTGAGATAACGCCACATTAAAGTAGGTCATGGGAAACGAATTGGCTTACTTTAAATATTTCCATACGTGTTAAACTGTTTGCTCGCTTGAATATATTTCTCTCTCTCCTCTTCCTCCTCTTCCTAACCCTCCTCCTCCTCCTCCTACTCCTCCTCCTCCTCCTTCTCATCATCATCATCATCATCATGATGTGCCGCATCATGTACTCCTCATATTCAGATGTTTTGCTAAAAACGCTTAATTGGATATAAATGCCACAGAGGTTTAATGCCAGTAAATATTAATGATCAATTACGCATCTCGTCTTTTATGATTTATTAGACACGTATTTCAATAAAATTTCTTTATCATTATGTTTTGCGATGAAACGTACCACGCAGTCAATGAATCATCTTGCACTGTGATTGGAACATGGGCACTCTGCGTAACAATTATTCAATTCGCGATATTACAGTCTCATGACGCTGCAGTGAACAATTAAATGTCATTCTCTGTTCTCCCTGCTAGTTTTATAGCCCTAATGCTTATTTCAATCTGCATTTAGTAGAGATGGCATCTTAACCCCCATTGAGATCATTGCAGAGATTAATCAATGGCAATCACAAGTTTTTTTTTGCATAGGCCGAATACAGCATCGAATCGAGGCAATTGTGAAGCTACGAATTCGACATTTGTTGACATCGGTCGTTCTCTGGAGAAGACAAATCAACTCCTTGAGAGCTTAATAGATCAGAATCGTTCTGCAACTGGGTATGTCACAGCTAAGAGGAATTATTTGTGAGGACACTTTTATTGAGTCCCACTCGAGAAATGGGCGCAGAGTTGATCATTTTAAATCTAATCATTATTCCAGAGTTTGGCTGGTTGGCGTTGCGCTTTCATTGACGGATCAATATAGGCCCTATTTACAACAGAACTATTGAAATTTTAAAAAAGGATTTTAGGTAAAATTAATGAATTCATCACATCGACATGTCTTTGATTGTACAAATATCACATCTCGCACGTCGTTGGTAGGCGTGGTCAATATTAAAACCTCGTGTGATATCATCTTTTTCATAAACACGCATTAACAATCGATGTCAATCAAATTGATTGAAATTAGTCGAGAGAATGTACGTTAATCTAGTTACAAACCATGTGATATTGTGATAGTGCATAATAATAGCACATGCTTCGTGTGTTAGTTTTTCTTCAGAGCTCAGAGCTCTATCGATCAAGTGCACAATAACACATGCCTTAAGAGCTTGCACAATAACACATGATTTCCTTCTGTTATGCGAAACATTATATCACAATCAACGTTCGTTTAACACAAAGCATTTTCTATAAGACTCGAAACGCTAAATATTGGACGATGCATTGTTAACTAAGTCTAATTGGACCTTAGCACGTGGCCGTAATTCTGCTGCTATTGTTCACATTTAAAATTTCTTTTTCGAAATTTATCAGTTGACGGAGTTAGTGATCGAATTTCTTCTGTTCCTTAGAGCTCTGCTAGAAAGTTTCACGTGACCGTTTTGTTCAGCACGACAACAACATAATTGATACCAATGACTTTCACCCTCGACATAATAGGCCTATATCAATGGCTGTCGATTTATGTTTAGAAGCTTACCGTAGATTCATAGTTAATGTAAGGACGATTTTCAGGGCTTCTTATGAAATTGAGATTTGTGCTTTTGGGCTTGAAATTAAATATATGGATTAGGTGTAAATACGTAGGCCTAGTAGTACAGTTGAAGAGGGTGAAAGTTATGGCGTTGACGCGGTCTGTCGTCGCTCTTAGTTTTATAGTTTTAAATCAAAGAAATAGTCAAAAACATTGCGGTGTTCTCTCTCTCTTTCTCTCTCTCTCTCTCTCTCTCTCTCTCTCTCTCGTTTAAAGGACAACGTAAATGATGAATAGATTTATTCCTTACAGTTAACTTCCCGTAACTTTTTCTATTCATCCCTCGCATGGCTAAGCTTGTTTCGTTACGTCTTCCAAAGAATGGAATCCGCCCCTATAAATAAATCAGCGCACACTCTCAAAATAGAATACAGCACACACAGTTGGATTCTGTAATAGCCCTTTGTCTCCCAATGTTCCACTTGTGGAACATGGTATTCTACTTATCCTTGGCTCGCCACACTGGCTATAAGAAGGCCATTTGTCGTTATACGCATTTTCATAAATAAATCATGCTCATAACATTTGAAACGCTAGAAATAGAAGCTACTGTCTTTATCAATGGTATTAGGCAGGGTTAGCTAAGCTACGGCCCGCAGTCCACATCCAGACCGCGAGGAGAGTCTTATCCGGTCCGCCTCCTAGATTTGCTTCATAAAACTAAATGCGATCTCACTATCTTTTTGCTAGCGTCGCCTATTTTGACGATCATTTAGTAAAAATATGTTGGTTCTTTGTGCCTTTATGTAATTTGAGCTCTACTTTCATCATCATCATCATCATCATCATCATCATCATCATCATCATCATCATCATCATCTTCTTCTTCTTCTTCTTCTTCTTCAAGTGCCACGTATTGCTACGTCGGTGACCATGGATTTCCACTCTTCTCTGTTTCTGGTTTTCCTTATCAGTTCGATGTTGTCTTTAGCTCTTATTGTTTCTCTTAAGCTGTCTGTATACTTTATCCGTTGTCTTCCTCTTGCTCTACTTTACCCATGAATAACGTGAAACGCAAAATTTAACTTTATTTTGCTTTTTCTCATACCTTCCGTTATGGTTTGCAAGTAGGCCCTATTGAACAGACTGCCTATGCGGTTCACGCTAGAGAGTGACACGTGGACAACTTTGTATCCCCATTCCCACCCCGCACCCAAACATTTCTCCCCGTCCCCACCCCGTCACCGCATTGCTTCTCCCTGCCCCCGCCCCATCCCCGCAGCATTTGACCCCATCCCCGCACCAGCCTTTTCCGTTCCCTCATTGTTCCCGCAGTAAGCCGTCAACATACGTTAACAAAAACACTTATCGTTATATGTTACTGCGTTTTTGCCTAAAAATTATGGCGTCATGTTTTCGACTGTTAAATGGTAATAATAATTAAAGTGAACAAAAAGATTAACAACAGCATCAGCACTCCATTGTGCAACCTTCTCGTAGTGTGGCCACACATCACTCAATTATATTATACGTTTAAAAGGACATTCCCTCACTTTTACTTTTAATCAATTTATCGATGCGCATTTTCCATCTTTAACTTAGAGTGATGAAAAATAACAAGCCATGTGCCCAAAACAACACAGGTTAAAAAGGACACAGGAAAAGGAAGCACAATGCAGTACTTCCGGCAGATTGCTAAGTCATTTGGCTGCTCTAGCGCCTTGTATTAATTGCACCATAACTACTTAACGAATAACCTACTTGGTTACTAAATGCTCTCCATGCAGAACAACAAAAAGGCCTGCACAACGTCATCAATATTATTATCATCATCATCATCAACTTGATAATATCGATACCGTTACCTCGGTATTGCCGTAGTAAATGTCCCCGTTCCCGCGGCGATACCGCGTGACAAGAACCCGTTACCGCGGTAATACCGCACTTTTTGGCCAAATTGTCCCACTACCGCGGTAATTACCGCGGTTACCGCGGATTTCCCGCGGTAACCGTTACCGTGTCACTCTCTAGTTCACGCTCTCGTCATTCTTTCAGTTATCCGGCCTGTCGTCAACAGGTTTGGTGACTCCCCGTATAAGGCGTTGCCTTGCTAAATAGTAAATACTGCTCTATTACGGTAGGCAGTCTCTGTATGATCGTCGATGAGTATATTATTTCGTATACTGGATAGCAGGGTTATTTTTAGGATTATCGGTAAATTCTGGGGGCCCCCTGCCGAAAAAGTCTGACAAGCAAAAAAGGTCACCCAATAGCTGAAATTGGGAGAGTGTTGGGGGTGTCGGTCTCGAATTGGGAGAATGTTGGGGGTGTTAGTAGGGTGTAAAAATATCCCTGCTGAATATCATGGCGCTCAAGGAAAACCCTATTCGGCTTGAATGCAAGGTGATGATGAAATGTGGACGTATAATTATGGCCACACGTATCAGACTTCGATCTACTGCAGAAAAGTGACAGACTGGAGGGCTGAAAGCTCCGTTATCACAGTTATTTCGAGTTCATAATCATTTTACAAAACATACAAAATCACCTCTTCTCTGACAACTCTCTAGCATCCTATTTACTGCTGGGCCACGTTACTATTAATGCAACTGGAAGAGTTCGGGCCTGTATATTGGAACTGATGTCGTCTATCCGATAAGCAGGGACGTATCGTGGGATAGGCAAACTAGGCGGCTGCCTAGGGCGGCAAATGTCAAGGGGCGGCAAAATGACGTCGCTAAAAATATGGAGACGTCATTTTGCATCCTAGCAAGGTCAGACAGTGACGCAGTGGCACATACTGCAGTGACGTCACAATATCTACAATATCAACAACAACAATATTACCGTGTCAACAGGTTTGGTGACTCCCCGTATAAGGTGTTGCCTTGCAACAGCAATAACAACAACAACAACAACAATATCCACAATATCAACAACATCAATATCAAAAGTCTTGTTTCGCATTCATGCGTCACTTTAGACGGATTCGTAAGACATAAGGTCTTCAATAATCTTAGCTAATGCATTTATTTCGTCTAAAATCGACTATTGTAATTCGCTTTTTTTCGGGTTGCCGAAGTGTTCTCTCCAACGTCTCCAGACTATTCAGAATGCTGTTGTGAGAATTGTAATTCCAACGGGGAAATTTGATCACATTACCCCTGTCCTTCGTAGGTTGCATTGGCTTCCCATTGAACAACGTATTAAATTCAAAATTGCTACCCTCACTTTTAAGATACTAAGAAATCAGCATCCCACTTATTTTCGAGAAATGCTATTATATCATTAGCCATATATATCCACGAGGTCTGCAAATAAATGCCTTCTTGAAATTCCCTTGTGACGAACTAAATCTGGGTGTAGGGCTTTTAGTTATGCATCTCCATATGTTTGGAACTCCCTTCCCCTTGATATTCGGATGGCCTCTTCTCTAGATATTTTTAGGCGTCACCTTAAAACTTATTTATTTCCTCCTTAAGTCTTGGTATAGTCCTGACTGATTTTTGGTTTTTGACCTGGACCGAACCGAAACTCCTCAGCTACAGTCTGCTCTGCCGATTAGCACTGCGGTTTGTGGTCTGAGGCGTCCCCGATGAACACCTTTTGCTTGCCAGTCCTTTTTTACGATTAGTTACTTCAGATCTTCAGATTACTCGACATCAAGCACTCCTTTAGGTCTTTAGGGGCTGTGCTGACCTTTTTTGCCCCCCATCAATATACATTATAAATTAATATTTTCATTTCCTTGGGGGGCCGTGGCCCCTAGCCCCCCTCCAAATGACGATACTAATTTCTAAATATTTGTCATCATGTATGCAGGATAACAAGAATTATTTAATAAACTTTTCATATATATTGAAACATTCTTTCACAATCCTTTACGCAGACATGTCACAGAAAGATTAGAAAAACCTATTGCAAAACAGGATGCTTCTCTAAGCTAATTGCACGTGTGTTTGTTCTTTGTTATTATTTTTCAAAGAAACAAATGCCCACCTGGCTTTGCCTTTGATGCAGCTGCAGTCTCTAAATGCTATTCGGTGGTGACTCAGAGGTTGACCAGAGATCAAGCTCAGGCAAGATGCAGACAATTGCATCCAAAGGCACATTTAGTCAGCATTGGCAGCGCACTTGAAAATCAACTTTTACAGGAGATCTTGGATGGCTACGGTAAAAATAACTTTAATCTCCGAAACATCTTCATGCGATGATCAACTACCAATTTCCTAGGTCATCGCTCGAGCTTTCATATGGGATCGGAGGCCCGGTGCTGGCCTGGTTACAAGACTATCTCAGGGGCAGATCACAGACAGTCTCCTGGGACGGCTCTCTGTCGACCCCTCGTCCCGTCCATTGCGGCGTGCCACAGGGGTCTGTTCTGGGGCCGCTGTTATTCGTCCTTTACGTGGCCGATGTCGGTCGTGTCATCGACTCGCTCGGCCTGTCCTCCCACGCGTACGCCGATGATGTGCAGGTATACGCCGCCTGCCCCCCAGGCGAGACCGGCGAGCTGCGAACTCGGGTCCAGGACTGTGTGCTCGAGGTGGCGGAATGGATGGCATCGAACCGTCTTGCCCTCAACCCAGGCAAGACGGAGCTCCTGTGGCTGAGCACCCCGAGGAGGGGACACCTTATCGACCCAACACCATTCGAGATAGGTGGTAAAGAAGTCGTGCCTTCCAACGAGCTCCGCCTCCTAGGGGTGCTCATCGACTCCTCTCTGACCCTCGTCGGGCATCTCAGCGCCGTGACCCGCTCTTGCTTCTTCCAACTCCGGCGAATTAGGGAAGTTCGCCGTTACATAACAACACCAGCCTCCATCCATCTCGTCCGCGCTCTCGTACTTTCGAGACTGGATTACTGTAACAGTGTCCTTCTCGGACTTCCTGGGAACCAGCTTAGCAGACTCCAGGCGGTCATCAATGCCTCTGCGCGGATTATTTTCGGCCTGAGGCGGCACGAGCATGTGACACCTGTGCTAATGGACAAGCTCCATTGGCTTCGGGTCCCGGAGCGCATAGTCTACAAGCGGTGTTGGCTGACTTTCCGCGCGCTTCGGGACCCTGCCTGCCCCAATTACTTGTCACGCCTGGTACGGAAACAAACGACGACCGGGTGCCGTCTCCAGCTGAGATCCAGCAGTCGCCACCGGCTTTACGTTCCTCCTCCGGCCAGGACTCGGAAGTTTGGCGAGCGCTCCATGACTCACGGCAACCCACTTCTGTGGAATGCGCTCCCCGATTCGCTGGCCGGGACTATCTCTCCTGAAACGTTCGCCAAAGAACTAAAAACGTACTTGTTCACCAGATCGTACAGTTATTAGCTGTGTGTTGATTGTACAGCGCTTTTGGTTTTGGCCGATGGCCATGTTACGGCGCTTCATAAATAGTCGAATAATAATAATAATAATAATCGCATTTAGAATCTATTAAAGCATTCATTTTCAAAATTAAAAATTAAAAAGTTGGATGGGGGCTGTCCATTAATGATGTCAACAATTTTTGGGCAATTTTTGGCCCCTCCCCTCTTGTCAACAACTGTCAACTTTCAGTTAGGCCCCCAATAATTACGTCAAAAACTTTTGACCCCCCAGATCAAGACAGGTCCCAATAACAAGGTTAAGATTTGTTGCGATGATGACCTTTTTGCTCGTCGAGTGTCAAAATGTGATGGTTATGACCTTTTTGCCATGCTTTCTTCCATTATAATAAGTAGTATTCCATGAAATTTCCTAGTTTTTGATTATTTGTAAAAAGTGAAATTGTTGATGTCAACTTCTCTTGACCCCTCTCCACTCCCCCTGTAAATAACTGTCAAACTATTTCAAACCCCCTCGCCCCTAAATTGCTGACGTAATTAATGGACAGTCCCATGCTTCGATGTCTATCGTTAATGAAATAAAAAGAACCCCAATTACATTACGTCAGCGAGAAAATTAATGCTAATGTAGGCCTAAATACAGTAGCTAAAATTTTGGGTATGGCAAAAGGATGATTACAGTTCTTCTTCGGACTGACCAACGACAGACAACAGTGCAGTCCCTCTCGGGAGTCACAGGATGTCCGGGCCAGGGGATATTTAGGATTGCGTGGGCCTTTTTCAAATGTCGTGGGACCATGCCAAGCAAACCTCTCTCCCTCCGTCTTAATGGCGTAGCTAGGTATCCGGCGCCATAGGGTAAGAAAAATCGACCAATGACGCACTTAGCTGTAGAAAAATTGTGCCGAGCAAAAAAAGTACTCAGCTACTCTGTGAGGCCCCCTCATGTTCGGAGGCTACTATTCTATTCTATTCTATTCTATTCTATTCTATTCTATTCTATTCTATTCTATTCTATTCTATTCTATTCTATTCTATTCTATTCTATTCTATTCTATTCTATTCTATTCTATTCTATTCTATTCTATTCTATTCTATTCTATTCTATTCTATTCTATTCTATTCTATTCTATTCTATTCTATTCTATTCTATTCTATTCTATTCTATTCTATTCTATTCTATTCTATTCTATTCTATTCTATTCTATTCTATTCTATTCTATTCTGTTCTATTCTATTCTATTCTATTCTATTCTATTCTATTCTGTTCTATTCTATTCTATTCTATTCTATTCTATTCTATTCTATTCTATTCTATTCTATTCTATTCTATTCTATTCTATTCTATTCTATTCTATTCTATTCTATTTCTATTCTATTCTATTCTATTCTATTCTATTCTATTCTATTCTATTCTATTCTATTCTATTCTATTCTATTCTATTCTACATGACGATTTATATAGCGCAGTAGCATAGCGAGGGCCAAAACTCAAGAGCGCTTTACCGGAACAATCGTACGATGAGTTGAAAAGGTGCGTTTTAAGTTTAGTGGCGAAAGACTCGAATGAAGTGTCTGCGGTCACTGAGTCGGGCAGCGAATTCCATAGCAGAGGGTTGCCTCGTGTGACGGGCTACTGTGTAACCTCGTGTGACGTGCTACTGTCCCACGAAACACGTGGAACATGCCTAAATACGCCACAGGCCAGAGGTATTTCCCAATGTTAGGTCCCTTAGCCCCCAACTCTTAATAATAAATGGCTTATCTGATAAGAAAGACAAAATTCCATCTATTCATTTTTATTTAGCTAATGCTTTTCGTGTTCTTAGTTTGGAAATATTAGCATGTCATAAAGTATCAAGGGAATTAATTTTAATTTATAAAGACCTATTATTTTAAAGTATTTGATAAGGCCTTATCGTGTACATTAATAAAATGTGGTTTCACTAGGGATGAGGTCTAAATCTAAAAGCCTTTATGTAAAGCCGAAGGAAATGGCAACGCTGAAATCACTCGTGATTGGCATGTAGATAGATCCAAAAAAGATGAGCAGCCCATTATTAATATACAGTATTTGCTGATGTGTGTAATTTTTCTAGATTGTACTGGAACAGCGCGCGCTCCAGACAATTCAGATCATGGTGTAAACAACTTTTGGACGAGTGGCAAACGCAAAACAAATGACTGCAGTTCTCCGTTTCACTGGGAACCAAATGACCGTTTTACTCAAGCATTGGGCTATACCAATTGGTGTGATGGAGAACCAAACTGCTACTTACCGGAGGAGAATTGCATTGCTCTAGCCAAAATTCACTGCAGTGGCTTCAGATGGAATGATAATATTTGTTCTTGGCCGCTGTGCTCAGTTTGTGAGATGGTGAGATTTGGATAAGGAGAGTATAATTTATACGCATTCAATCAGATTCCTAAATGTGCTAACAACGATCCATATTCCGAACTAATTAAATGTCGCCATGCGCTCTATTAAGCTGTGTAGACCATCCATCTTCTTCGTTCTGTTATCCATATTCAGAATGCATGCTGTAGGTGTAAGAGAAGTTGACAATAGAAGCTTGCAGGTTATATTGGTTCCAAATAATCAAAATAATTTCTGATTAACCCTTTCATTGCCAAACTAATTTCTTTTAATAAAAATTTTGCTCCAGTGGGGTAACTTCAAATTGGCACAGTTGTTGCATCAAACAGGCTAATTTGAAACTAAAATACATATTTTAGACAAAAATAGGCACATTTTATGTACTATATACAGTAATTGCTTGTACAAGCATTATGGAGTTAGAAAATCACTAGTTTATGCAATGACTCCATTAGGAGTCATGGGCAGGGGTGGACTGGGCCGCCGGGACCCCGGGAAAAATCCCGGTGGGCCGCCAGAGGAGGAACTTAGTAAGTTAGTCACAATGTTAAAAATATGGTAAAAATTGCTTATCAGTTACGCGCAATAAAAATTAGACGAAAACAAAGACGTTAATGTAGTCCCGCGTGGCCGCGTAGTAAACTACTATTAGTAGTCTTTGGTCGGGAGTTTGGCGGAAGTTGAAAATGTGAAATAAACTATAAAGATTGATAAATGAATAATTATTAGTTATTAAAAATACGGTAATGAGTGATTTGAATTGTAAACGTAAATGTAAAGGTGGTGCGGAAAAAGTAAGAGATAAGAAACTAAAACTTTTTGCTGAAGATGGAGCTGCTTATAACTTAAAAGACGATGCAATCGATCATGGTAATTTCTTGGAAATTCTATTACTGTTGTCAAAATTTGACCCACTACTAAAAAAGCATCTTGATACAGTTATTGAGAAAAGCAAAAATAGACATGAGTCTAATTTGACTAATAAGGGGAGAGGAAATTTGATTACCCTCATATCGAAATACATTAAATCTCGCCTGCGAAGCTCATTATCATCTACACACCTTGAAGCATTTATGCTTATGTCGACAGAAACCGATGTCTTAAGTGAGTTAAATAATGACACAATCTTAGATCATTTGGCTGAAATGTCGCCCAGCCTAAAGAAGTTGCTTACACAATAAGTCAATAAGTTGACAATAACCATAATTTTTTTAAGCCTGATAATTTGATAAATAGATAACTTTATAACTTTTAGTCTTTAACGAAATCTCATTTCTTAACATTTTAAGTCTTATATTTTCAATTAATCGTTTCTGTTATGAGTCTTATGACTGTCTCATTGAGTCATTGTAGAGTGACCTGCAAGGCTGAGACATTGGCCGTAAACAAATATCCCAAGGAAAATAAAACTAATATTTGTGATAATTGTGTTTTTTGTGAATAGTCGAATAAGATCGTAGAGGCAATGCTAGGGCCGTTTTTGATTTTTGTCCCGGGCCGCTTTGGACACTCCAGTCCACCCCTGGTCATGGGTAGTGAAAGGGTTAATTATGCTGCTTGTTTATGATTTTTTGTTGTTCATGACTACTTCAGTTTCAATACACTGATAATTTATATTTACTTGGTTGAATACAGTATCACTTTGAAGTGTATATAATTATAAGCGGCTCGATAAGTCAATGAAAAATTTATTTGGGACTGCGCACAGACCAAACAGCCGTGCGAATTATCGTGGCTTCTGTTGTGAAGTCGTGGCTTATGATTGGAGAGGTGCCTTTGAATGGTTAAATTTGAATCTGATCTAAAAATACTTAAATTTATTATTTCTTAAATTTATGGGGTTAAGAAAGGCGGTTATTTGAATCGTTTGTTACACCTTCACCACCTGCTTTCGTTGTTACGTCATAGGATGCAAAGACGCAAGATAGCCTGCTTTCAAGCCTTCCATAGTTTATGGCGTTACCAGAGGCATAACTGCATAACCACAAGCAAGGCCGCAGTAAACGGCATACGGGTGCCCTGATTCCTTAATAAGTTAGAGCAAACGTATTTATGCGCTTATTCGCATGATACTGTATCTACGATTATTATAGGCTGAAAGCATTTAGCTGCGCGGTTCCCAACCGGTGGTACGCGTACCCTGAGGAGTACGCGAGCTGCTGCCAGGAGATTCGCGAAGAAAAACAAGAATTTTCAACGAGTTGTAAAGAAAGAAAGAAAAGATTAAATGATATAAAGACAGGTGCCATCGCGAACCCTATATGTCTCTTTCTTTCGGTGGACAGTAAGAAAGTGAACGTGAGACAAAGATGGCTTAGACTCATGTAACGTGGGTTGGCAGCTGGCTGGCCATCGTACTAAAACTGATCGTCGGTATTAAAGAGGCTTGAGGATTAAGAAAGGTCGTCGTCATTTTTCGCTATGTCAACCTATAAGACCAGGGATAGGTAACCTTTTGGCAATAGTGTGCCCAAGTTGGATTTCTAATTCATTCAGGGTGCAACAGCCTATCAATCATACCGTTTTATTTCTTTTATTAAATAAATAAGGCTGTAAGTCTTTTTGCAAGTCCTATAAACGCTCGTCTGTACACAATTATCATAAAAAGAAATTTGCTTTTGAATTAATTGCATTACTGTTTAATTAAAACGCAGAACATTAATACATTTTCGGTCTTTCGCGTGCCACTGAAAATCGCTACGTGTGTCACGTCTGGCATGCGTGCCGTAGTTTGCCAACCTCATGCCAAAAAGACCATAAAAAATATACAAAGAAACGCTGAAAACTCTGAGTTAGCGAGGTAACGGCAATAGGGCGATGTACTGTATGTGCCTAGGAGACGTGCAAAGGCTGGTTGGATGATGCACGGGACCAAGTTGTTCAAGGTTGAATATTGTAGCCAGCATTTTCCGGAATAGTTATGACACATCGAAAATGTGTCTTGTTTTTAAGTGAAAAAGCATCGACGAGGAGAAAACGTTGCCAGGTCAAACAAAAACTTCTTGTATCTCTTTTATTTCTTAAAATGTGCAGTTATTAATATATTATATACCCATACTTGACCTCTCATTTGATGCCCCATCTGGTGGATGCCCGTGACCACCGCCCCATCACCTACCCCTCTGCACGCTACTGGCACAGGGGATACGCGCGAAGTTCAAATTTTGCTAGGAGGTACAATTTTATAAAAGTCTGAGAACCGCGGTGATTTAACAAATACTAATACGAGTTAATGGTGAACATGGTTTATTTTACGGAGTGCAATGAAACGGACGTTGGTGAAAACTGAAGCAGTGGACTATTTGCCAATTGATTAAGTAACCAGTTGTAGACTATGGCATTGAATAAATACACCACATGGTGAAACGTTTTGTTTCAATTTTACTGCCATATTTGTAATTTTGCCCAGTAGTATAAAACTGATATAGAATGTAGCATAACTTGCCAACCATTTCTTGATCTAAACATTTATCATAATTGCTTTAGTTTTGGCCTGATTAATATTTAATCCTATTAAATGGGCAATTTCCTCCAGTTATTTGGGTTTTATTTGCATGTGGTGCAGACTGTGGGATAACAGTGCTAAATCATCCGCAAAGTCGAGGTCATCCAATTGTGTGCCTTTTATCCATTTAATGCCACATTCTCTTTCTTCTGTGACTTTCCTCACTGTCCACTGATGTCCAGTCTAGTACAAGTAAGAACAGAAGTGACCTCAATTGCTCTCTTAATGTTTGTAAATATAACGAAGTGGAAAAGAAGACATGAAACCATTTTCATGCTGATTATTAGATTTAAGTTCCGTTTCTCATTTGAGTTGTGACCGCGACCGATGGCTGAGTGCCATTCATGAAGAATTGTGGAAGGAAGACCATCGCCGATCTGCTGGGTCCATGTACGGCGTGGTCTGCCAGGAGGTCTTCTCCAGCTCGGAGGAGGACGCGTCTCGGTGCGTCGAGCAATGGCGCAGGTGAGAGCGCGGTGGGCCGGAATGTTGTTGTCCTGGTGAGCCACATGACCGAAGAGAGACAGACGGCGTCGCGTGATAATTTCTGTCACTGACAGGAGGGCAGTCTGTTTGGAGACTGCTTCGTTGGTCACGAAGTCGAACCAGCGAATGCAGAGAATCTGTCTCTGGCAGCGCATATGGAATGCCTGTAGTCTTTCAGAGTCTCGTGTAAGCAGAGTCCAAGTCTCAGAACCATATAGGAGAATTGGCAGGACGCAGGACTGATAAATTCGGATCTTAGTGCCGAGCTGTATCTGTCTTTGGCGCCATAAATTTTGAAGAGATCTCATGGCAGATGCAGCTATGCCGATTCTGCGATTAATGTCCCGCTGACACCTGCCATCAGAACTCTGGACACTACCCAGGTAAGTGAATTCTGACACATTTTCCACCTGATGTCCATTAACGTATATGTCTCCTGCGACTCCTCCAGAACCTAGATTCTGCAGCTTGGTTTTTGTCCAGGACACAAGTAGCCCTAGTTTGGAGGCTGTCGACTCAATCTGATTGAGTGATGTTTCTAGGTTTTTAACGGACGTTTCCAGAAGAGCAACGTCGTCAGCGTAGTCTAGGTCGGAGAAGCTATGTTCCGGTAGGGTGATCCCGGTCTGGTCAATAGCATGCTCCAGGATCCAGTCCATAGCCCTGCAAAAGAGTGCTGGAGCCAGGACACAGCCCTGACGGACTCCTGAGGCAGTGAAGAATGTCTCAGATAGCATGCCATTGATGCGCACTCTTGCAGTCGTGCCCTCGTGTAGGTCTTTAATTAAGCTCAATAAGAACGTCGGAACACCAATACCTCTGAGTGCCATCCAAAGTGCCTGACGGTCTACAGAGTCGAAGGCTGATTTCAGATCGACGTAAGCCACCTGCAACGGTCTGTTAAATTCCCGGTGGATTTCGGACAGGAGTCTGAGTGCGAGAATCGCGTCCATCGTGGATCGGCCCGCCGTGAATCCGGACTGCTGTGGGCGACGTTTCGCTGTCAGAAGTGGATTGAGTCTCGCAGGAAGCACGTGGGCAAACACCTTCCCAGGAACGGACAGGAGGGTGATTGGCCTGTGACTCGAACATTCGGTCTTTGGTCCTCGGCCTTTGTACAGTGCTAGAACAATTCCCTCCTTCCATTGAACTGGTACATGTCCAGTCGTCCACACCCTTGAGATGAGTTCATGGAGAGCAATGCTAACTGGGTCAATTGCACACTTGAGTAGCTCTGGTGGTATTCCATCTGGACCAGCTGCGCGACCGTGACGTAGTTTCTGAATGGCTGTGCGTACTTCACTGAGGGTTGGCATGTCGATTGATACGTCAGGACTGTCAGAAGCTGTGGACGCTTCGTTCGTTAGTTCCGTGCTTACTTCTGCTGGTGGGTGATTGAGCGCATCAGAGAAGTATTCACGCCAACGACTCAATGTTTCCACCTGGTTAAGGCAGGGAGAGCCGTCTGCCTTAAGTGTCGCTGTAACACCCGTGGACTGGCGTGTACCTCCTCGTATTCTATTGACAGTTCTATAGGCAGCGTTAGGCAGGTCGTATAGGCAGGTCCGTTTCTGCTTACATGCAAATCAGCGAATGAGCCTAAAAGGGTGTGTGCTGAATTTATGAGTTGCGTTTTTTGGGTTTCCTCTTTCATTGACGCTCCTGTTAACTTTAATTTTTGCGGCAGTCAATCTACTTAAGGTTAGTTTCATGTAAAGATAAATATCCGAAACATTAAAGCAGATATATATAGGCCTATAGAGCAAATTATGCAATTATATACTGAATGCATGTATTTTATATAGGCCTATAGCCCTATACATATATATAAATATATATATTTACTGCCTGTTCACAAATGACCATTATTGTCAAGCATCCGCAATGGCACTGGCAATCAGAAAGCAATATAATACTTTGAAACTGTATAAAATAGCACATTATCAGCGCCAACCGGAGCATAGGCACAGCAGTTAGGTTTTCACAGCACGAGGTCACCGCACATTATAGCGACAGCTCTCTTCTTCGCTGCCTTCATGAAAAGTTTTCACTTTCTAGTCCTGGGGTGGGCAACCTGCGGCCCGAGGGCCTCAAGCGACCCGCAGACGACTTTTATGCGGCCCGCCGGAGCACAAATAACAATTTAATAATTTTTTGGAAAAGGGCATTAATATTACACTCCGGCTTGTGGCTTATTTGTTGTTAACCAAATCAATGATGTAGTTCATCACAACAGTGTGAGGTGGCTAAGCATTGGTAATGTGCTTAACAAGAGTATGGCAGCTTAAAAATTGTGTCCTTATTGGAAATGAAAAGCACGAATTGTGAATTTCTGGACAAAATGGCCGACACAGATTGGCTGTGCGACTTTTTCATTTGTTGTGGACCTGCTCGAAAATCATAATGAATTGAATGTAAAGTTGCAAGAAAAACGAATTTTTACACATAAATTGTACATTGATGTCAAGTCTTTACAAACTAAGGTTGTATTTTTCTCAAGGCATTTGAAAGAAAATGACTTGATTTACTTTCCTTACTTTAAACACATAATGTTACTCAGGCAAAGACAGCAGCACTCAAATAAGCAAATTTCTGCTTTGAAAGACGAGTTTGCAAGGAAGTTTACTGATTTTAGAATTCTATAAGAGAAATGTAATCCACTGACTTATTCATTTGCTGAAAATGTAGAAACATCAGCAGAAAAATTTCAACTGGAGTCAGTGTTTTATCCAGACTCCAGGCCTTTGGGGGGATTGAGACTTTCGGGAGGGGCAATCGACTTGTTTGGATGGAAAAGACAGCAAAATTTATTTGTGTAAGTGCTGGGATTTTTTTTTTTGGGGGAGAATCTTGAGGTTTTGAGGGAAAATCTCCCTCCTAACAGTTGTGTATAAAACACTGACTGGAGTTGATAGATCTCCAAAAGTGACAACACTTTGAGGAGTATTTTCGAACTTAAAAACTAACATAATTTTATTCATCTCTTGCCATCATCAAATTTGGAGCATTCTGAAATTGTGCTACTAAGTCTTTGTCTTTCTTTGGTTCAACATACATCTGCGAACAGACATTTTCGGCTCTAAGCATTAACAAATCAAAAATAGGTCTCTGTTAACGGATGTTAATCTCTAATCATTCTTGCGCATATCAACAAGTAAACCTGACTAAATAAACTTGTTGGAAAATTTTATTAACTGTAAAATCTCATTCATGTAATAGTAAATAAATGTTGAGAATCCAATGATAAATTGTGGCTTCTTTAAAATGTACAGTCTGTTTTGTACAAGGGATTGACTACACGAACATGAACTTTGGAAAATCAATTTTATAATATTGTTACGAGGTGCATGTTGTCATTGTGATGCGGCCCACTAGACTTACGGCCGGGACTCATGCGGCCCTTTATGAACATTTTTTGCGACAACACTGTCGTAGTCAGTAACACCAGCACATGACAACGATAATAAACATAATGACAGACTTAAAATCATCCGCTGCCATTATAAAGATTTCACGCATAGTAGCTAACCAAGTTTTGTTGTGAATTTTTTAGCGGTATCATTTGCGAGACAATGATGTCTTTTACTGTGTGGGTGCTGATTCTATCGGTTTTCTCAACTGCTTTGTCCTACGCTCAACGGACGTCTTCGGATCAAGGCAGTTGCGAAGATTGCAACTCAAATTTTGAATACATTCGGCAGTCTTTGGAGAAAGTACATCAACATTTAGAGCAGCAAAATTGTTCTCCAAATGGGTTTGTAGCTTAGATAATACAGAGCATAGATGTAATAAACGTTTTTTACGTTTTTTATTTTCCTCACGTTTTTTACGTTTTTTACGTTTTTTTAAAATTTTTGCCAACGTTTTTTATTATAAAAAACGTTGGCAAGATAAAAACAGATTTTCTTAAATCATCTACAGCGAGCTAATTATTTAGGTTTCTGCTGTTTAGCTATAGAGTACAGTCGATTGTTTATTAGCAGAGCATGCAGATTTACTTATTTACAACTTAGAATAATCATTTAAGCCAGTTTTATTGCTGTTTATTTCATTTCATAGTCGTTTTGCATAGTGTGACTTGATTGCTTATTCCCTGTGGGTGGGCCAGGCACATTCCCTAATCGCGTTCAGATCGGATCAGGACAACTGGGTACCGCCGATTGGGCCCCAGACAGCTGGGCCCAGCATTTGGGTAACGGGACATTTGGGTAACGCGACATCTGGGCCCTGGACAGCTCGGCCCCGTACAATAGGGAAAGAGAGAATGGTGCTTCTGGTTGTGCTATCAAAATCAGAATAGGGAACGACTATTCTTGCATACCGGTTTCATGCTTCAACATCATAAATGCCTGTGAGTTCAAAGAATTGTACTCAATTTGTAGCCGATGACAGGGCTTGAAGAAAACTTTCCGCAGTTAATCACTACTACAGGGATACAGGGAAGCCTCAGTTCTTCTTAAGTCCATATAAGCCTAAGCTAGTTTTGGCTCCTGACACCACAATAACCCCTGTTCCAACTGTAAGAAATCTCGGATTCGAATTTGATTCCTTTCTAAACTTTGAATCACAAATCTCCCAACTTTCAAAAGCCTGCTATGTTCATATTCGTTGTCTTCGTCGCCTACGTCCTTGCCTCGATACCAAAACTGCTTCCACAATTGCCACCTCGATAGTCCACTTCAAATTAGATTACACTGGTCAACAAGGTTTTTGTTTCCTGTGCAATTTCTGGTGTTCCAGGTAGATTTTGTCATGCTGATTACAGGAATAATTTTGAAATTTTCCTATCACGTAAGTTTTTTGAGAAAAAGCTGATTTTAAATTTTAAAATTATAAGAATTTTAAAATCGTGGTTTTCGAGAGTTATCTGAGTTATAGGTATTCAGGTTAGGCAAGAATCTTATGTGACCGCCATAACAGATGTAATATGCACTGCTGGCTCACTTAACTACGTGGATTTTGAAAATTAGTATAATTAGGCATGTCCAGACATGCCCAGACGAGCCCAAACCTGTCTTCAAGACTACATGCCTAGCATGTATTGTTGCTATGGTTACGCAGTCCTATATAAATACCAAGCAGCACTAGGAAGCAGCTGCAGTCTTTCTATTTGATGAGATATAACTGTTTAGTTAAAGGCTGTGAATTGAATATATTAACTAATTTAAATAAAGTTTCTGAAATGTCGCGTCGATGTCGCAATAGCAGTGACACGTTCTGCTACATCTGTGGAGAGTTTACGTTGAAATCACAGAAGCGGAGTATGACAGCAATCATAAAGAAAGGATATGAGTTATACTTTGGATGTAAATTGGCGACCAGGACAAAGTATGGGCACCTCATATATGTTGCTCATCTTGTGCTACCAGTCTGCGAGCTTGGCTTGCAGGTAAGCGTCCATCCATGCCATTCGCCATACCAATGATATGGAGGGAGCAGAATAATCATGTAACGGATTGCTGTTTCTGCATGACGAATGTTACAGGATTTTCTTCAAAGAATAGGAAGTCTATTGAGTATCCTAACCTTGCCTCGGCAATGAGACCAGTTCCACACGACGAGAGTCTTCCTGTTCCAACCCCCCCGAGTTTTGGACACTGGAGGACGAGGACGAGCATGCAGAGACAGATGAAATGCTGCAGATAGTTGATGATTCAGCTACGGAAGACCCAGAGTTTGAGCCATCGACATCCAGCAAACCTCGTTTGATTTCTCAGGCAGAGCTCAATGATCTGGCCAGAGACTTAGATTTGTCAAAAAATCAAGCAGAATTGCTTGGATCTAGGTTGCAAGGATGGAATCTGCTCTCTCCAGGTACAACAATTTCAGTATTTCGTAAACGGCATGAAGACTTGACTCGATTCTTCAAAAAATCGACACAGTCTTACTTTTTGCATTGACATTGATGGATTGCTTTCTGCTTTCGGCTGTAAGCACAATCCATCCGAATGACGACTTTCTGTTGACTCTTCGCTGTTAAGTTTAAAGGCTGTTTTGCTGCACAATGGCAATTCATACCCTTCAGTACCCATTGGACATGCTGCTTACATGAAGGAAACATATGAGAACATGAAGCTGCTATTGAAACATATAGAATACTCGAGATACAACTGGAATATATGTTAAGATCTGAAAGTTGTTGCAATTCTACTCGGTCTGCAGCTAGGCTACACCAAGTACTGCTGCTTTCTTTGCGAGTGGGACAGCCGAGCTAGAGATTCACATTATGTGAGAAAGGTATGGCCACCTCGCAGGGACTTGGTTCCAGGACAGAAGAACGTTAAACATGATCCTCTCGTTGATCCGAAGAACATTTATCTCCCACCTTTGCACATCAAACTTGGGTTAATGAAAAACTTTGTCAAAGCAATGAACAAAGAAAGTGAAGCCTTTACATACTTACGACAGAGGTTTCCACGCATCAGTGATGCTAAAATAAAAGAAGGCGTTTTTGTTGGCCCACAGATTCGATTGATGCTCAAGGACAGTCACTTTGAAGGCCTTCTGCAGGGTGCCGAGCATGTTGCCTGGACAGCCTTCAGGGATGTTGTTGCTAACTTTCTGGGCAACTACAAGGCGCCAAACTATGTTGAACAAGTTGGAAATATGCTACAAGCTTACAAGGCAATGAAATGCAACATGTCACTGAAGATACACTTCCTTCATTCTCACTTGGACTTCTTCCCGGACAATCTCGGCGCCGTCAGTGATGAACATGGTGAAAGATTTCACAAAGACATTGCCAGCATCGAGAAACGCTACCAGGGAAAGTGGAGTCCGTCTATGCTCGGAGACTACTGTTGGTCACTGATACGTGAAGCACAGGACAGTGACTACAAACGAAAATCTACAGCAAAACATTTCTAATTTTCTCATGTCTTGTCATTATTGCCTAGATCCTTCTGTAGGATTATGTTGCAGAAGACGTTACAATACTAAATGCTAAATTGTCGATTTCTTAAAAACCTTACGTGATACAGAAATTCTAATTACATATTTGTGTTCAGCAAGTCAAAATCTATTAGTTTCACCAAAATTTGTAGAGGAAACAAAAACTTGCATAAAATTTGTTGACCAGTGTTATTGTAACTTCTTCTACTGTAACCTTCCCAAAGCCGCCATCAACAAATTGCAATCAATACAAAATGCACTTGCTCGCGCTGTTACTAAGTCACCTAAATTATCCTATATTTCACCCATACTAAAATCGTTACATTGGCTTAAAATAACTGAACGCATCCAATATGAGATATTAACACTTGCTTGTAGCTCACTTCAGTCATCAAAACCTGTTTACCTCAGATCACTATTAACCCCTCAGCCTCCTCGACCCACACGTTCATTATCTCATCTCACTCTAGGGTTGCCAACTTTGACAAATTGCAATAAAGGACACCCGGTGCGGAAAAACCTTGGTGTCACCCGGTTCGGAGAAAAAAGTGTTAACTTCCTTCTGAAGTGCGGTGACAAGCAAAAAAGTCATCTCCCTTCTCAAATGGGGTGACGAGCAAAAAAAGAAAATTTCAATTGAAATGTGTGGTTTCACGACTTGATTTTTGAAATAAAGGACAAACCATGTCCTTTATAAAAGCGATAAAAGACAAGGACTCAGAGGTGCATTAAAGGACTGTCCTTTGAAATAAAGGACGGTTGGCAACCCTATCTCACTCTGTCACGCCCGCTGAATCAGTCATCCCTGAAAATTTGCAACCGTACCTTCTCATACGCTGCACCTGAACTTTGGAACTCAATCCCAGCCTCCCTCCGCAGACTTGGACACTTTTAAACAATAAAATCCGAAACCTCATTTCCTATAATTCCTGCATTATCTCCTCAAGTCTTCAAGTCTAAGATTAAATCCTTCCTTTATCTTAAATCATTTCCTCCATAGTTGTAACAACCTAGCCTCACTGCCCTTTAGATGTTGACTATTGCCTGGCTGATCATATACCTTCCCCATAGCTATTTTAAGAAAGGCTGAGCGCCTAAGAATAAGCAGCTACTGTTGTGCTGCTTTCCAAGGCGCTATAGAAATCTACGAGATTTTACCTACTTACTTACTTACAGCAAAATGCCTACCCGTACCCGTGCAAAAACTTTTTTACCCTACCCTACCCGTACCCGCTAGCGCTATACCCGTGCCCGACCCGTACCCGAAAGCTTTGTACCTTGCCCTACCCGTAACCGTACCCGTACCCGACATTGGTAGGAATTTGGAACATTTCACACTGATATTCAATCCTGCTACATTTTAAATCTTGCATTCAGCACATGGAAGATTTAGGCTGCATCTTACTTCTTCGTCACACCCTGTACTGCATCAGTTATACTACAGTAATTATCAATGAACCATCTTGCACTATGATTGGAACATGGGCACTCTACTTAATAATTATTCATTCGCTATATTACAGTCTCATGACACTGCAGTGAACAATTAAATGTCATTCGCCGTTTTCCCTGCTAGTTTTGTAACCTTAGTGCTTAATTTAACCTGCATTTCTTAGAGATGGCATCTCAAATCCATTAAGATCATTGCAGAAATTAATTAAATATTTACTATAGGGCGAGGACAGCATCTAATAGAGGTAATTGTGAAGCTACAAATTCGGCATTTCTTGACATCCGTCGTTCTCTGGAGAAGACAAATCAACTCCTTGAACGTTTTGTAAATCAGAATCGTTCTGCAACTGGGCATGTCACAGCTAAGAGGAATTATTTGTTTAAACTCTCAGTGGCGGTTCCAAGAACTCTTGGTGGGGGATGCCCTGAATTTTAGGAAGATCCCGCCAATTGTCAAAGGAATTATATCTAATCGGTTTGGAAGAAATCTGTAGATTTGATTTATGAAATATGATGTTCAGAATTGACAATGTATTGTGACGGAATTATAAAATAGCAAGTGGTAAAAGTTAATAGTCACCAAAAAGTATGGCTGAGGTCCAACACATATAATAGCTTAAAAAGAAATACTTTGAAGGTCTATAGTGTACAGGTCCTGGACTTCCGATATTTCGATAGGTGGTGCCAGCTGTTAGTCAGCTGGGAAGAAATTAGCACGCATTTCTTTAGCAGGCCGGGAATCACTTAAATAAGGGCCCACGTAAAGGCATAGGGCCAGTGAGCTGAGGCTCAGCGTGTGTATCAGAAAGGTGCATGGTATCGGACAACAACTGAGGAGGAGTAGCACCCGAAGAGCGGGTGAGCCGAGGGTCAGCATGTGTATGGAAGGAAAGGTCCGTATAATACTTTTATAGAAGGGGTAATACGGCCAGCGCACCTTTAGGGCCGCCGTATGAAAGGTATACGAGAGCACCCCTTAAGCACCCTGGTAGAAGAGAGCACTGTGAGATAGGAGAGCACCAAGAGAAAGGAGAGCACTCCTCCTTGCTCCAACTCCTACGAAGGCTCATCAGCATGCAAGATCTCGACCTCTCTGGAACGTTGGTCCTCTCTGATTTGACGACGCCTTCTCTTGACATGCTTCGGCGGCTCCTAATACGCCAGCAATCCACCAATCGTCGACATGTCGGCTGCTAACATAAACGCAAATCAACACAAGTCATTTACATATTATCGAATTAGGTCAACATCTGTTACCTTTATTTAGCGCAAATACGAACATCCATACCACCATCACAATATATAATACTGCATTTAAGCTCATAGTGCTTAATTCATTTATAAGAACGACAGCTTCTTTCACATCCTTGAGGAACATATATATGACGTGATGAAACGCATCGAATGATTTTTACTTTTCAAACCCATGCTTACGATACTAATCTCCAAATATTAGTCATCATATATACAGAAAAGCAAAAATTCTATAACTAAAAAATTCTATTCATATTAACAGTATTGAAACATTCTTCGACAAACTTTTACACCAAAATGTCACTGGAAGGTTTGAATAGCAACTGCAAAACAATGTGCTATAAGCTACTTGCATATGTGTTTGTTATTATTTTTCAAAGGAACAAATGCCCGCCTGGTTTTGACTATGATGCAGCTGCAGTCTCGAAATGCTATTCGGTGGTGACTCAGAGGTTGACCAGAGATCAGGCACAGGCAAGATGTAAACAACTGCATCCAAAGGCACATTTAGTCACCATTGGCAGCGCACTTGAAAATCAACTTCTACAGGAGATCTTAGATGGTTACGGTAAAAATAACTTAAATCATCCAAACATCTTCAAGCGATGATCAACTACCAATTTCCTAGGTCAATGCATTTAAAATCTATGAACGCATGCATTAACATTCTTTAAAAGTTGGATGCTTTGAAGACTATCGTTAGTGAAATAAAAGAACAGCAATGACATTACGTCAGCGGGACAATTAGTGCTAATGTACTATGAATAGCTAACATTTTGAATATGGCAAAAAGGATGTTTACCATTCTTCTCCGGACTGAACAACGACAGATAAAAAGTGCAGTCCATCTCGGGGACTCAGAGGATGCCCGGGCCAGGGCCTATTTAGAATTGTGTGGACCTGTTCCAAATGTGGTGGAGGCCATGCCAGACTACCCGTTCCTCTTCCTCCCCTTTTCCCTTTGAATCCGTTCCAGTGGCATAGCAAGGCATCCGGCGCCCTAGGATAATAAAGATCTACCAGTGACGCACTTAGCTTTAGAAAAATTGTGACGAGCAAAAAAGACCTCGGCTACTATGTGAGGGCCCCTCATATGCGTAGGCTACTGTACCATAAAACACGAGGAACATGTCTAAATGCGCCACTGGCCACGGCTATTTGCAAATCTTAGGTCCCTTGGCCCCCAACACTTATTAATAAATGGCATACCTGATTTGATTTGATTTGAAGCGATGGAAGACTTGAACAAGATATTAAAAAAAGAGCAGAAAAAGGACTACAGACAATGGGAAGACTTACTTAGACACATTTGGAATGCAAAAGAAATAAAGATCAGCAAAAAATTCAAATATACAACTATAGTAAACGGGAGTTTAGGCCCGTCTACTATATGGGGAACCAACTCACACGAGAGTCTTATGATGATGGAATTGACTGCTCGGTTCGCCGTGCTATCCTCTGACCCCGTGTAATATTCTCAAAGTCTGATGTCGCTAGCGAGTCAGAGGAAAGCCGTCAGCTGCCCCGAACTTAGTCTTTTATTATAGATAACATCCAATAAGAAATCAGCTAATAACATTACAGCCAATCCCTATCTACTATATCTAACAGACATGAGGTGAATAATGATAATAGTTATGAAGGCGATTATTAAGGTCCGCCTCTGCACTTCTTTACTATAATACTCCCTCCCTCGGGACATCACGACTCGGGATGTAAAAAAATGCTATAAGAGTAATGTGGGTCCACCCAACGGATTTTAAAAATATATATGTAATCCTTGTAAAATGTAAGGTGGTCATGGGGATTTCCCTTCGTTGAAATCAAAATCAAGGTAAGCATGGACTAGAGGTAGGAACGGGGTTTTGGGGAAATGGGGGAGGAAGTATGCTTAAATAAACGTAAAGATATGCGATTCTAAATCAGACTTTGGCGAACGATTATGGAAACACTCGCCAAAATTCTCAACGACTCGTAATACGAGACAAAACCATTAATAAAACAAGTTATAAAAGCACAGAGAAACTTGGCAAAGGATGTTGATGAAACACCCACAATGTGCAAGACTAATTAGTTTAAACTGAGTTCAAATCTGAAAATTCTGCCTCGCTATAGAGGGTAAAATAAACATGAAACTGATGAGGACATCTAGGTGATCTCATAGCTGCTAAAATAACACAAGGTAGAGATTATTTAGAATAGACACATCCGCTGATTAGACGACTTGCAAAATTCTACAGGAAATGAAATCTAAGATCAACATGTTATATACAACAATCATGAAGTGTACTTCCACGCTTAAGATTAGAATTGGCATGAAACCAATGGAAAACTACGCTTCAAAGACACCAAAATCTCTCTGAAAATAGCATATAACACGAAGTAGAAAAGTTGGCAACTGCGAAGAACTGGAAACGCATTAATTAGGAAACACACGTCAAAAGACATTTCCGGCAACTAATGTTAATGAGCGAATACAACACTTCAAAAGAATGCGTGGAAAGCCAAACTCTGGAAAGTCATTTGTGGACTCGGGCCAGGATATAATACACGACGACACTAGTTATCAAAATGTAATAAGAGACTATTTGGACAGGAACTCGAAAACGATTAAGGCGGAAATGTTAAAAGCGAGTCTAAGCGCATCCACTTAGATTTAGAGATAACACAAATATATGTTGGCAAAAGTTATATAGCACGGCTTAAAATAAGAATATGAATTTAAAGTGAATAATGATCAAAATAATTCAACACAACTTATACAATCAAATTCTAGGTAAGCATGGATAAGAAACGAAATAATGCAAAATGCTAAAAAAATACCAGTTAACTACAAAATAATCTTGAATCCTGATGGTAAACTGAAATTAATGCTGTCTCAATCTGTCTCAATCACTGAACAAATCCACAAATTTCAAGCAACTGCACTATCTCAAGGAACATCTGTCCGACTGGAAACCCGAAGCACTAACGGCTAACATAAAGAGGTTTCACGTGTCTAGCATTCTGTCATTACTTATGACCTTATTTGAATACTGTACTGACAACCGGCGTCGAGAGATTTGATTCATCTAAAATAATGCAAAACCTGAAATTCAATCTCACTCTCTGAGTCTCTTCCAACATAAAAATGACTTGACTTCTAATATAAAGACACAAACATTCTAGCAAAAATATACTAACACGCAAATCTATATTTTTAAGGGTAAGATGATATTTTCTGTTTTTTTCATATATTTTCTGTTCTGTTCTATTTTTTTGTATTTTTTTAAATAATGCAACGCCATTCTCACGATTTATCTCAATGAAGCAATTTTTAACTACAATCATCGAAATTCACCCAATTGACTCTATTCAATGAAATAATGACTTTAACTGATGAATAACCATTTCAACTTCAAATTTCGACTACAGACATCACCTACGTACTCTAAGGACTTGGCCAGAGTCACCTAGTGAACGAGAATAACGCCTTACAAATAAAATTCTGCAATCATAAAATGCAAATGTGTGCCAACATCTAAAAATCGCTCGCAATGACCTTTAACCAGCAGTAACAAAAATTTGATCTAACACACTCCATGGGCAGAGGCTCCGTCGATGTTCAAATGAAATCTAATATATTTTCCACGATACTGCATCCAAGAGAATTACTAATCAATCTCTTCTTAAAGATTACAGTACTTGTGACCTTAAAAACCAAAGCACGCCACCGCTACGGAGTAAGTGTTTAAAAACCCTGTACGTGTCGACTATAAGTAGGACTGTTTCCCAGGAACACTCTCGAACTCCAAGTGGACCCAAACTGGATGCCATTAATCTTTTATACTAGCCCTTTTCTAGTGGCCCATTATGGTACATCTGATTATTCACTGCGCGCGCAAAACAAGCGTGGCTGCTCCGTTCCAAAACCCGGTCACTGATATCGTTATAACTTCTGCAAACAACTCGTATAGCAACGTGAAAAATAATCCGGCATTGACCTCGGATGTCAGAGCTTGCCTTATTCTTTACATTAACTTTGGAATGACATAACTAATGCAATCTGGAATCAATTAGACTTATCATAAACTCCTTTAAACATTTACACATAGCACTTTATCCACTTAAAATAAATAACTGAAATACCTTGAAGAAAAAAATTCACGAAAATGAACAAAACATAATATGAAATTTCAATTCTGAATATTATGGACGAGTGATATTGTTTTAATTGAACTGCAGTCACGAGTTAAAAATTTTAAAATATTGCAGTGATGAATGAACGATTAATGAATAAATGAAAGAATTATTGAATGTTCAGGGAGGAGAAAATGTTTTTAGAAAGTTACTGTCAGAATGTTTTCTTTCCTGGTGTTGCATCGGAACTTTGGCGGTCTCTGTCGTCCAGCAACAGAGAGATTGGCGACGATGATAATGTCCAGGAAGGAAGGAGGGCGTAGATAGGATTCAGCGACTGGTTTGATTTCCGACGACGTGATAATGAGGAATTGCTCTCTGACAGCACGAAAGGAACGCGCCGTGAGACAGGTTGAAGACGATGTTTCCTGGCGACATCGGCGAAGGTGTAGTGTCGCATCGGAAACACGACAGCTACTGAAGAATGAAGACGATTGGCGATGAACTTTGACGACAGGTTGACAGACGCAGAGCCATTCAGAACTCTGCTGAGACACAGACGTGGAATTCTGCCTCATTGTAGACTATTGACGATGAACGAAACGATATTGATACTGACTGCGATACGATGAAATGGACGTTGACTGGCGAAGACGAAGTTTTGTGACCCCGCTGCGTTCTCAGAAGGGGTGGCGGTGGGGACGAGGAGGACGAAGACTAGCAGACGTTGCGTTGACTGATGTTTCCGAATGCACGTTTTCCCGATGATTTTCTGGCGTAGTTCGAGAATTCATTTCGACTGAAATGCGACTGTTTCAGCCCTTAGATGAACGTTGGCTCGCATTTCTCACGCGCCTTCAGGTTGATAGAACTGATCGACATGATAGGTTTTCGTTGATTTTTCTGCTTAACGATGATCGAAAAAGTTGTCACTTCGAGCAGTTTTTCTTCCGAGCATTAAGTAGATGAAAAAGTCTGTCTGCTCCAAAGCTGACAATGTCCAGTTATGTCACGATTTTCATCCATGAACCTCACGGCGAAAAGTTCGACAATACGAGAGGCTTGGAGACGAGGGGTTTTTCGTACCCTGGGACTCCAACAATTATAGTAAACGGGAGTTTAGGCCCGTCTACTATATGGGGAACCAACTCACACGAGAGTCTTATGATGATGGAATTGACTGCTCGGTTCGCCGTGCTATCCTCTGACCCCGTGTAATATTCTCAAAGTCTGATGTCGCTAGCGAGTCAGAGGAAAGCCGTCAGCTGCCCCGAACTTAGTCTTTTATTATAGATAACATCCAATAAGAAATCAGCTAATAACATTACAGCCAATCCCTATCTACTATATCTAACAGACATGAGGTGAATAATGATAATAGTTATGAAGGCGATTATTAAGGTCCGCCTCTGCACTTCTTTACTATACAACACTATCCTTGTTCCACAAATGCTCTATGGATCAGAAACATGGATATTAAAAAGAGCAGATGAAAACAGACTGCTGGTGGCAGAAATGAGTTGTCTGAGAAAGATATCGGGAGTAAGTAGATTACGAAGAATAAGAAATGAAGACATCAGGAAAAGACTGGGGATGAAAGAGACAATAATAGATACAATCAGAACAAAAAGACTTAGATGGTGTGGACACGTAGGCTAAATAGAATGAAAAGCAACAGACTTCCATATAAAGCACTCTACAGTCTACACATTCAAAGAAGGTAAAAGAGGAAGAGGAAGACCCAGGAAAAAGTGGATAGGTAACATCAAAGAAGACTTCGAAAGATATCAAATGACAATAACAGATGGAATGAGATTAACAACGGAAAAAGATAAATGGAAAAGTTTTGTGTCTAGCTATTGCCGCTAATGAGCTGGCAGAAAGCAACTATGATGATGATGATGATGATGATGATGATGATACCTGATTTGAAAGACAAAATTTCATCAAGTCATTCTTATTTAGCTAATGCTTTTCGTACTTTTAGTTTAAAAATCTTAGCATGTTATAAAGTACTACGGGAATTAATTTTAATTTATATTCACAAATTACTTTGGGTCCCTTTTAGTGCAGAAGTCCGGGCCAGGTGTTCTGCCTGGTCCCACCTGATAGAACATGATCAAGTACATTAATAAAATGGAGCTGTTAGTAGGGATGAGGTCTAAATCTAGAAGCCTTTGTATAAAGTCGAAAGAAATGTTAACGCTTAAATCTGTAATTGGCCTACAGATAAGTTAAAAAATATCAATATCTCATCTTATATAATAATTCTCTTTGTCCGGTAAGGTAAGGTAAGGTAAGTTTGTCAGTCACGGTACACGGCAGATGTTGGAAGACGACGTTGCTATTGGCAACCAAACTTTATTATCGACGGAGCGTTTGACGCTGCGTATTCAATGCAGTTTAACGAATCGTCCTGATTGAATGCACGTTGTACGGCACCACTGGCGGCACAGTACATCGTGTGGCGCCGTGGGCCCTACTGGGGACGCAGTCCTCCGTGTTGGGCGTACCCTGTAGACCCTACTGGAAGAGGGCACAGCCTCCCGTCGTAAACCAAGCACCAACCGACGTGGAGGCCGTGGGCCCTACTGGGGCGCAGCCTCCCGTCGGAGACCAAGCCCAAGCCCCCGAGGGAGGCTGTAGGCCCACTGAGGGGCGCAGCCCCACGTGTGGGGCCGCAGGTCATAATGGGGCGCAGCCCTCATGTTAGGCCGTAGGCCTTAATGGGGACGCATCCTCCCGTAGGGCGCAGACCCACATGTGGGGCGCATCCTCCCGTAGAGCGCAGCCCCACATGTGGTGCCTCAGGTCCTACTGGGGGCGGAGCCCCCCTCCCATGTGAGGCCATAGGCCTTACTGGGGCGCAGCCTCCCGTAGGGCGCAGCCCCACATGTGGGGCCGCAGCCCCATGTGAGGCCGTAGGCCTTACTAGGAGGCGCAGCTTCCCGTGGGAAATCTAGACCCATCTCCCCGTGGGGGCATTATCCTACACTGGGGCACAGCGTTTCGGAAAGAAAAAATCCAAGCTCTCCGTGGAAGGCAAAGCCCATTTGGGGCCGAAAGCCCAAAAGGAGCCGTATGCCCAAAAGGGGGCCGTAAGTAACACTGGAGGGCGCATCCCTTATGGGAGACCAAATCCAAATGGAATCTAAGGGCGTTATTGTGTGTAGGCCCTGTGGTGGAGGAGGGGAACATGACCGCCCAGCGAGCACATAGGACAAATTTTAAATGATAATCTACGCATTCACCTTACAGTTTAAGATTTAAAAAAAATAATATGTAATAATGCGAACTTTTGCAAAAAAATCGGGGAAGGAGATAGCCACTCTCCCCCGTCATTTTTGACGGGTTAAAAGCTAGTCTTAAATTATAAATCTCTCTGTCCGGTAAGTTTGTCATTCACGCTACACGGCAGATGTTGAAAGAGGTCGTTGCTATAGACAACCAAACTTTATCATGGGCGGAACTTGACCAAGCGTCCTAATTGGCAGATTGGCCCCACGGTGGAAGCGTCCTGATTGACTGCACGTTGTACGGCACCACTGGGGGCGCCGTACCCCGTGTGGCGCCGTAGGCCCTACTGAGGACGCAGTCTCCCGTGTTGGATCGTAGCCTGTAGGCCCCACTGGAAGGGGGCGCAGCCTCCCGTTGTAAACCAAGCCCAAACCGACGTGGGGGCCGTAGGCCCTACTGGGGCGCAGCCTCCCTCGGAGACCAAGCCCAAGCCCTCGAGAGAGGCCGCAGGCCCAACTGAGGGGCGCAGCCCCCATGTGAGGCGGTAGGCCTTACTGGGATCGCATCCTCCCGTGAGAGACCAAGCCCCATCCCCCCGTGGGGGTCGTAAGCTCCACTGGGGCACAGCCCCCGGAGAAAAAATCCCAGCCCTCCGTGAGAAACAAAGCCTCTTTGGGTCCGTAAGCCGAAAAGGAGCCGAATGGCCAAAGGGGCCGTAGATAACACTAGAGGGCGCATCCCCCGTGGGACACCAAATCCCAATGGAATCGTAGGTCCAAATTGTAGTCGTAGGATCCGCTATGGTGTGCATTCCTCTGTGGTGGGGGAGGGGGCAAGTCCAACCAGTGAGGACATAGGAAAACTGTTAAATGATAGTCTATGCATTCACTTTACATTTTTAGATTTAAAAAAATTGTTATATGTAATAATATGAACTTTTGCAATAAATCTGGGAAGGAGATAGCCACTCTCCCACGTAATTTTTGACGGGTTAACAGCTAGTTTTAATATATTTGCTGATGTGTGTAATTTTCCAGATTGTACTGGAATAGTCGTCGGTCCAGACAATATTGCTCATGGTGTAAACAACTTTTGGACGAGTGGAAAACGCAGAACAAATAACTGCAGTTCTCCGTTTCATTGGGTACCGAGTGACCGTTTTACTCAAGCATTGGGCTATACCAATTGGTGTGATGGAGAACCAAACTGCTATTTTCCGCAGGAGAATTGCATTGCTTTAGCCAGAGCTCACTGCAGGGGCTTCAGATGGAATGATGTGATTTGTTCTTGGCCGCTGTGCTCAGTTTGTGAGATGGTGAGATTTGGATAAGGAGAGTACAATTCTTTTCGCATTCAATCGGATTCCTAAATGTGCTAACAACGATCCATATTCCGAACTCATTAAATGTCGCCATGCGCTCTATTAAGCTGTGTAGACCATCCATCTTCTTCCTTCTTGTTATCCATATTCAGAATGCATGCTCTAGGTGTAAGAGAAGTTGACAATACAAGCTTAGCTGGCAGACTTAATTGGTTTCAAATAATCAAAATCATTTAGGCCTATGGTTAATTGCGTTGCTTGTTCATCGTTTATGTTATTCATCATTCCTTCAGATTCGGCACACCGACAGTTTATATTTACTTGGTTGAAAATCACTTTTATGAATCTCATTTCAAACGTCAGTTCGAAGTTTAATATATAATAGGCCGCTCGAGAAGTTAATGAGAAATTTCTTTGGGACTGCGTAGAAACCAAACAGCCGTGCGCATTATCGTCGATATTATTGTGAAGACGTGGCTTATGATTGGAGAGGTGCCTTTGAATGGCTAAATTTTAATCTGATATCTAAAAGTGTTTTGACTTTATTTTTCCTTAAATGTAATGGTGATAAGAAAGGAGTTGGTCTGATTCGTTTGTTACACCTTCATGGCCTGCTTCCATTGTTACGTCATACGATGCAAAGGCGCAAGACAGTCTGCTTTCAAGCCTTCCATAGTTGATAGCGTTGCCAGAGGCATAACTGCAGAACCCCAAGCACAGCTGCTGAAATAAACGACCTATCTATAATATTAAAATCCTTATCTGTATGTCTCTCTGTCTGTTACCTTCAAGCGTTCTGATTGGTTGACTATTGGTAGACGGTTTAGACCGTTTAGTCCTTACGTCGCGATGCGTTGGTGGGCGAGCGTTGACTATTGGTAGACCGTTTAGTCCTTACGTCGCGATGCGTTGGTGGACGATGTTCGAAGACGACGTTGCTATTGGTAACAATTGTTCGTAGAACCGGTTTAGTCGAGTCATTGCAGCGTCAGAGGGCTGGGCGTGCGACGACGTTGCTATTGGTAACAATTGTTCGCAGCCTGAGGTAGTTTTAGCGTACACAAAAAATACGTGTACAGCGTCACAAATGGCCACAGTTGCGTGATTTTAACGTACATAGGCCTAATTATTACGTGGCGCAGAGCTTGGCTATAGGTGGCGATCATTGAAATGTTGTTCAGCATGAATTCAATGATTGGGTATTAGGTATAGGTATTAGATTAGTATTATCCTGCACTGCGAGCGAAGCGAGCGAAGCGAGCATCTTTCTAGTAATAATAATTATTATTGATTACGTAATGAGTTTAAAAATATGAAATTAAATAAATACACCACATATGGTTAAAGGCTTTGGTTTTAATTTTTCAGCCCCAATTGCTAGTTTCCTGGTTTATAAAACACTGCTGTCCGGCAACCTTAATATTTCACATCTATGCTGAGACCATCCTAAACATTCTCATTCAGCAAGATTCGCTAACTCATCTGACTTGATCGAATCAGTGGCCAGCGGCCGGATGGCTCTCATCTGCCTCCTCGACCTTTCGGCCGCCTTCGACTCCGTCGACCACGGGATCCTTGTCGAACGACTGGAGCGTTCCTATGGACTTAAGGGGGCGGCCCTTGCGTGGATACGCAACTTCCTGGCTGACAGATCTCAGACTGTCAGTTGGATGGGGTCGACGTCGGTTCCTGGCCGCGTCGATTACGGTGTTCCGCAAGGCTCGGTCCTCGGACCGCTACTCTTTGTCCTGTACACTGCTGACATTAGCAGGATCATTGAATCATTCGGATTTTCAATGCACGCCTACGCTGACGACGTACAGGCCTATTCATCCTGCCAACCGTCCGACGCCGGTAATCTTCAAACTCGGGCCGAGGCCTGCATTGTGGCTGTTCGGGCCTGGACTGATCGGAACCGACTATCACTGAATCCGGCCAAGACCGAGTTCCTGTGGCTGACCACACCGCGCAGGCAGCACCTCATCCACCGTTCCGAATTCCACGTCGACGGTGCGGTCGTCGCCCCCAGTAGACAACTGCGTCTACTTGGGGTTCTTCTCGATGAGACACTTACGTTCGGCGGACATTTGGACAACACCATCCGGTCCTGTTACCATCATCTGCGCCGGATAAGAGAGGTCCGTCGCTACTTGCCTACTTCGGCAGCGATAGACTTGGTTCGCGCACTAGTCGTCTCTCGGGTGGATTATTGTAACAGTGTGCTGTTTGGACTACCAGTCGGTCAACTTAATCGATTGCAGTCGGTCCTGAATGTCTCGGCCCGCCTGGTGTTCGGTGCTAGATGGAGCGGCCATGTAACGCCATTCCTTAGAGATCGGTTGCACTGGTTGCGGGTCCCTGAGCGTGTGGAGTTCAAGCGCCACTGGCTCACGTTCCGTGCGCTGAATGACCCCCTCTGTCCTGCGTATCTGTCGGAACTAATCCGCCGATCGACGACAGTACCACGTCGCTCCCTTCTCCGTTCCGGCGCCAGCAATCATCTCGTCGTCCCCCCTCCGCTCAAGACAGCGGGGCTAGGGGACCGGTCCTTTCGTCGTGGAAACCCGGCGTCGTGGAACCTGCTCCCGATGGCTGTGACAACCGAGACCTCTCCGGATCGGTTCCTACAACATCTCAAGACGCATTTGTTTAATGTTTCGTTCCCTGTACAGCGCCTTTGACTTTAGTCACTTAGCTATGTTACTGCGCTTAAGAAATTGTCAAGATTAATAATAATAATAATAATCTGTTAAATTTACCTAAAGCCAACACTGACATTGGTGAGAGAGCTTTCGTTATTCTTCGGGGGAGGACTCTTTGACAGTCTTGATTGTGTTAGTAGGAAAATCTGAGCCAAAACCGGATATCTTGTCGGAGAAAAAATATAAAAATGTATCTGCTAGCTGTTGAGACGAATTTAGCTTAGGTAGCGCACTTTTTCTATCTCTATGGAACAGTTTCTGTAAATGAATTCCCAGTGGCGTGCAGAGAGTGAATATTAGTCCATTGAGCTTTAGGTGAATTTAGAAATTCATTCACAAGATTGGAGAGAAACTGGGCTTTGGCGTTATTTACCAGCACACGAACATAGCGACATTGATCCCTAAACCGTTTAAGGTCTGATAACCAGTTAGAGCGGTCAGTCACTTTGCAGCGTTTAAGCGCTAATTGCAGCTAATCAGTATGCTAAATTGCTTGACAGTTTGTGTGGTCAGTCTGTGTTTGAGAATATAAGATATAGACTCTATTGAATATGTGTGCAATTTTGCAAAACGTGTAATCCAATTGCCTAAGTATATTCATTCTGTATATTCATTGACTATTCGCTAGGTGGCGCCGCTTGTGGCTGCCGAAGTATTTTGATCCTGCGGTTTAAGTGTGTTTTCGTTGGACCATTTTCACGTTTGGCTTCTCATTATGTGCTAAAATTCGTATTATTTGACAGTTCATCTGGATATAGTACTAGTTGACTAATTATTTGAGCGACTTCGGCGTAGTTAGGATGAAACTGAGCTGTCTTGTACAAACACCGTTAACATTTTGAAAATTGCCGTTAATCAACATGGCTGCCGTTTGTATATATTTCTATCGCAACGTTTCTTAATTGGATTTCTGAGTTGGAGCGTTTGACTTTAGCCATGCTCAACTACTCGTCCATCGACATCAAGTTGTTGAATTGCTCTCCCGGTGATCGGCCCCCTCTATGCGTCGTCGACTGTCTGATTGAACTAGGCATATTCAGAGTTCATGGGAATCCGCGCTGGGCTCGTCGTCATCGCGGTAGGAGGGCAGGTCGAAGACGCCCCCGACCGACTCTGGAACAGGCGGCTAATGGAGCATTTATATACACTGCCTACTCGGATCGGAGGCCACCTATACGAACGGCACCTAGGCAGCCGTCAGTCCTTTCCGTTCGACACACGTTGCAGAGTCCCCCGTCTTCAGTAGGATGGATTCCCTTGTCCCAAATTCGTTACTCTGGTGAGCAGCTACGTGATTTGCGTTTAACGAATCCGGTCATTTCACAATCCGTTCGTAAGACACTGTTCAAACTTCACATTTGGCGACCACATCGCCTGGAGTTATCCGTGTCGTGCCTAGATGAGTCCCAGGCCACTCGTGGAGTGTGTGTGAAAAACTGTTTTCGACTGGGAACGTGGAATGTACGTTCTATAAGGAGCAAGTATACGGCGGTCATGAATGAAATTGTCTCTAAAGAACTTGACGTCCTTATCGTCACCGAATCATGGCATGAACGGTCATCCGATGTTGCAGTTTGTAATGCTGCGCCACCAGGCTACACTTTTCAAAGCCAAGCACGATCTGCTTCTCGAGGCACAATTGGTCAAAACTGTGACTCAAGAGGGGGTGGTATCGTAGTATACCATCGTGCTGCTTATAAAGCAAAACAAGTCGACATCAATGTTACCACGACTACCTTTGAGTCAATGTGCCTGACATTTTCTACGCCAGATGGCCCTTGCACTGTTCTTTCCATCTATCGGCCAGGTTCACAACCTGTTACAAGTGAATTTTTCAGTGAACTGGAGCAGTGTCTGGAGCAATTAGCCATATTCAATTCGCATGTGATAGTGTCTGGAGATTTTAATATTCATATGGAAAGACCTTCTTTGCCGGATGTTAAAACTCTTAATGCTATCCTTCATCAATTTGGGCTCGTACAACTGGTCAATGAGTCAACTCACATCAATGGAGGATGTTTGGATCTTATTATCACTCGTGAGGATGTTCCTGCATCTGACATTCAAATATGCACGCCTGCAATATCAGATCATGGCCTTGTCTCGGCATCCTTTCCGCTTCCTTCCCGCAAGCCTGTCTACATCCTCAGGAATGTGCGTAACTGGAAAAAGTTCGACAGTGAAGCATTTTGCCAAGGCCTTCAATCAAGCCCTTTGTGCCAAAACCTAGAAGACCTTGCCTCTGCTTCTGTGAGTACACTGTTTGAACTATACGATTCAACAACAAGACGGTTACTTGATGATCTCCTTCCAGTACGCAAGGTTAAGATTCGTCATAAACCTCTGTCACCATGGTTTGACGCAGAATGCAGAACATTTCGACGTCGTGTTAGGAAGTGTGAGCGGAAATTCAGACGAACAAAGAACCCGGATGACCGTCGTGAGACTGTACTTATGATCAGGGACATGCATAAGTTTTTTCGTGACAAAGAAAGAAACTACTGGGAGTGTCAAATTTCACGTAATGCTCACTCCTCTCGTAGATTCTGGAAAACATTCAATGATATTCTCGGTCGTACAAAGCCTTCGAATTCACAACTGAATGCGGATTTATCGTTTACTGCAAATCAGTTCGTGGATTATTTGATATCTAAAGTTCGTCGTGTGAGGGATGCTACAGCTGGGTCACAGCCGCCAGAGTTTACAACCACAGATATTTGTCTACAGGACTTTGATGAAGTTACGTTGGATGTTCTTCGACGTGTCATCCTCTCTATGCCTACGAAAACCTGTGAACTCGATCCGATTCCGACTTTTATTGTGCATGACTATATTGACTGTTTCTTGCCTTTTTTAACGTTGCTCTGCAATAGGTCTCTTAAAGAAGGCTGCCTACCTGTATCGCAGAAACTGGCAATAGTTAAGCCTAGGCTTAAGCAAACTGGCCTTGATGAGTCTGAAATGTCAAGTTATCGCCCTATCTCAAACCTCAGTTTCTTATCTAAGGTCCTTGAGAAGGTTGTCACTCTTCAGCTGCTTCCATATCTTGAGGCTAATGATTTGCTGCCGAAATACCAGTCTGGTTTCCGTGCCTCACACTCCACTGAAACGCTTCTCTTGCATCTTCTCTCAGATCTCTATAGGGCCATCGATCGGTCAGAAGTCACTCTTCTTGCCCTATTTGATGTCAGTGCTGCTTTTGACACTGTTGACCATGATATTCTTCTACAGCGCCTCTCTGTCTCATTTGGAGTCTCTGGTCTTCCTCTGGCCTGGTTAAAATCCTATCTCTCTGAACGCCGCATGATTGCATCACTTGGTTCTTCCTACTCCCGTGAAGTGCCAGTCACTTGTGGAGTCCCTCCGGGTTCGGTCCTTGGGCCGCTTCTGTATATACTTTATACTGCTGATGTTGCACGCTTGTTTGCACCATATAATTTTAAAACACATATGTACGCTGATGATATTCAGGCCTATTCACATTTCAACCCCACTAATGCGCTGCAGATCACTCGTGAATTTGTTGAAGCCTCTGACTTACTTCATTCATGGATGCACTCAAATCGTATTTTACTTAATCAAGCTAAAACTCAGCTCATCTGGTTTGGTACTCGAGGTCAGCTCTTAAAAATTGATCATATGTCTGTGCAGTCTGCCTTCCCCGGCCTCTCTTTCTCCTCCTCTGTCCGTGATCTTGGTATAATTCTTGACTCTGAGTTAACCTTTATGGATCATATTAACTCACTTTGTCGCAGTTGCTGCTATCATCTCCGCCAGCTTAGAATGATTCGACGTACACTAGACATGCCATCTGCTTCTACTTTGATTCATGCATTTATTTGCTCAAGGCTTGACTACTGTGGTTCACTTTTCGCTGGTCTTCCATCGGTGCGACTTGATAAACTCCAGATGGTTCTTCGTTCAGCAGCCAGGGTGATTGCTGGTGTCACAAGACGTGATCACATTAGTGATTATATGACGTCTATTTTACACTGGCTGCCTTATCCTGCTCGAGTTGAGTTTCGTATGTTGAGAGCGGTTGCACTTTCTCTTTATGGTGCCACTCCATCTTAACTTTCAGAGCTACTCCATCCCCTTAGCTCTATCCCTGGTCGGCCATGTCTTCGGTCCACAACCAATGGTATTCTCAGTGTGCCCCAAGCACGAACTTCCATGTTCCTGAAGCGAGGTTTTGAATCAGTTGGCCCTATCCTTTGGAATGCTCTTGACGCCAGTATGCGTGGCTTAGCAACTCCTAATTCTATGGCCCTCTTTTTGAAACGACTTAAAACTTATCTCTTTGTCAATATACAGTAATTTGCTGTGGGAGCGCTTCTGAGTGATCTTTCAGAAGAGGCGCTATACAAATATTTTGTTACATTACATTTGTTACATTCATTCATTCATGAAGTCAATTTATAAGGCGCATTAATTGTCTAGTGCGCCTCGGCCGTTTTCTTAAATAAGTATGTCTTAGATCTGTTCAATAACATTTCTCGTGACATGGTTTCATCGCGCAAGTGAGTAGGTAGATCATTCCACAGTTTTGGGCCTCGTACTCGGAAAGTGCAATCACCCATCCTGGTCCTGGTTCTTGGTGTCTGGAGGATGCGAGTGGTATTTGAGATCTTAATTCCCTTGTACGACTCTGGTTCCTTAGCAGTTGACACTGTCCGGTGAGGTATTGAGGTGCCTCGGCTCGTAGGCATGCACTTGTCAACCAGAGATAGAATTTTGAATTCGATGCGTTGTACGACCGGTAACCAGTGGAGGGTCCGAAGAATAGGTGACGCATGCTGCCTTCGTTTGGTCCGTGTGAGTAATCGTGCAGCTGAGTTTTGTACGACCTGTAGCCTTTTTATTTGCTTGTCGGTGGCATATGGTAACAGACTATTACAATAGTCAATGCGTGTAGCAATGAATGCGTGTACTAAAGCTTTCGCCGCATCTTCGGTCAGTAGGTCTAAAATTACAGTAAGTTGTCTCAGTTGGTAGAAATTTCCTGAGACGACTTTGCTAACCTGTATATAACCTAATATATAATCATAAACCACAACTTCAAGACAGTAGCCACGATAATGCGCACGGGCCGGCTGTTTGGTCTGTACGTAGTCCCAAAGAATTTTTTCTCATTGACCTCTCGAGTGGATTATAATTATATACACTTCAAACTGACGTTCGAAGTGTGATTCGTGAAAGTGATATTCTATCGAGTAAGGGACTGTCCATAAATGACGTCACGCACTTAGAGGGGAGGGGGTTCAAACATTTGTGACGATGTGTGACGACGGGTGGAGGGGATTCCAGAAATGTGGCGTCACATAATACTAGATATTGTTATTAATATCGCAATGCTATGTTACCGCAAAGTTGAACGTATTTTGCACTTACAGTATAATTCAGTTTTTTAAAATAATTTGAAAAAGTTTTTGAAGTTTCCTCAACTATGATAAATATAATGAGTATTTTCAAACGAATTCATTGCAATACCCGCTTCATTCAAGAAATAAGTAGATTAGATAGATTAGATAGATCATTACAAGGTGCATTAAACACTAAAGCGCTGCTGCTGATTGTTCAAAAAGAAATAAATGTCTTCAGTCTCGATAGAAACATGTCCCGTGTAGTAATTCGATCTCGAAGTTTCGATGGAAGAGTGTTCCAGTGGCTGGTCCAAGCTTCGAGAACATACGATCACCAAATTTTGAATTAGTCCGAGAGATGATGAGTAATCGCGTATCACATGATCTTAATCCATGAGCTCTATCAGATGATCGAACAAGCCTACATTCAGTTTGCAGGTATTCCGGTGCATCTCCACGAAAACATTTGTCCACCAACGAGACAATTTCAAACTTTACTCTGTAGATCACCGGAAGCCAGTGTAGTTCACGAAGAACTGGCGAAATGTGCTGGTACATTCGCGTCTCAGTTATCAACCGAGCAGCTGCTTTCTGCAATGATTGTAGTCTCTTTAACTGTGTAACATTAATTTGAGCCAGTAGACTATTACAGTAGTCTAACCGTGTGCAGACCAACGCATGAACCAGCGTCAATGCCACCTCACGCGACATCAAGGTTATTATCGATCGTAATTTACGTAATTCAAGGAAACCTCGTGATACCACCCTGCTTATGTGATCAGCCATTGACAGATCTTCATCAAGGAACACGCCTAGGTTACGAACAACCTTTGAGCGAAGAATCTGATCAGAGCCAACTCTGACTCCGTCAAGCATCACTTTTTTTGATCTGCCGCAAGTGCATTGAAACATTAATTTTGACATTAGAAAGTGGAGGTTAACGAGCTGTGACGTCATTTTTAGGAGTCTGACATTTTGTGAAGACTTGTGACAAAGAGGAGAGGGAGGGTAAAAAACTGCCAAAATCACGTGACGTCATTTATGGACGGCCTCTAATTATAAATTGTCAGTGCGCTGAAACTGAAGGAGTGACGAACAATATAAACTATGAACGAGCAACATGATTAAACATAAATGAGTTGGATTATTTGAAACCAATATAGTCTGAGAGCTTGCATTGCCAACTTCTCTTACACCTTATGTAGAGCATGCAGTCTGAATATAGAAAGAAAGAAGGAAGAAGATAGATGGTCTGCACAGTTAATTGCATCATATGGCGACATTTAATGAGTTCAGAACATAGATCGTTGTTAGCACATTTTGTAATCCGATTGAATTCGAATAAATTTCACTTTCTTCATCCAAATCTCACCATCTCACAAACTGAACATAACGACCAAGAACAAATCATATCATTCCATCTGAAGCCACTGCAGTAAACTCTGGATAGAGCCATACAATACTCCTCCGGAAAGTAGCAGTTTGGTTCTCCGTCACACCAATTGGTGTAGCCCAATGCTTGTGTAAAACGGTCACTCGGTACCCAATGAAACGGAGAACTGCAGTTATTTGCCGTGCGTTTGCCACTCGTCCAAAAGTCGTTTACATCATGATCTATATTGTCTGGACCGATGATTGTTCCATTACAATCTGGAAAATTACATACATCAGCAAATGAATTTATATAGTATACTGATATTTTTTTTTTTTTTTGAAAATATCTATCTGTCAATCATGAGTGATTTCAGCGTTGTCATTTCTTTCGGCTTTGCCAGAGCGCTTTTAGATTTAGACATCATTAGGCCTACTATTAACCCATCAATGCATGAGATGTCAAATTTTTTAACATTCGCTGTATGGCTGTGCTTTTGTTGGCATATCAACTGTCAAGAGTGATAATTTATAGAAAAGTATTGCTACGTGAAATATTTGACAAAGGATTCTGTCCTTTAAAAAGGACGCTATGCACTATAGGCTACATGAACTTTTGCTATATTGTTGAAAAAATGGAAACCCATAAATCGTCAAAAAACTGTTTGGAATAGTGCAGCAAATAATGCGGCACAATTGATTCGTCTACCGAAATGTCATACTGACAGGCAAATTCTGCACAAATAAGTGGCGTGGCCAGGATTCAAAAATAGGGGGCACGTCGACAAGCGCAAAAGGTATTCGTCTCGAACGCATAAAAGTCTGCTGTCTGGTCGTTCCATCGATCTAATAGTACCCCTACGCTCCAATTACTCACATGTTCGGACGCATCTTACGACCGGTCCCGATATTAATAGGGGCAGGGCCCCCGGGGCAGGGCCCCCATGTCCTGCACGTGACCACGCCAATTGTGCACAGCTTAGCTGCCTTCCAAACACATTCCTCTGTTCATCGATGGGGCGTAGCCGGACACCAGCAAAACTGAAATTATCAGACGAATATCAGGTGGTGTTGCAGCAGGCTGTTTCGAGTTCTGCATGGCATACAAATTGCTTATTCTCAGTGCTGTGTTCAATCAGTGCATCATCAAAGAACAGCTCGAACTGTGGTGACGCTACACGATAGATGCCTGGCATCGAAGTGGTACTCCATGACATGTTGGGTTGTTTGAGATCGCTCATCACCCAGTGCCGTGTTGGCAGTGCATTTTTCTTTGAACGTTATTGTTTTGGTGGCACTGCTGTTCGAGTTGGCAGTTGAACCAAAATGCTCGAGCGTGCAGTTGGCTATGATCGCCTGCAACGTTTCGCAGTGTTGCCACCAGTGTCATGGCCATATAATGTACCACAGGAACGTCTGCGCCCACCCACTTCGATGGCGGGGGGAGCCGCGAGTCTAGCAGATGCTGCTCAGTTATTCATTCCTGCTCTTTGTTTCGAGGACTGTGGGCCTCACGGTTTCAGCACGAGGATGATTTTCCGTACTTTCCGGTTAGACGGTCTCCATTGGTTATGTGAAGCCAGTGCCAGTGGTTATGTGAAGTCACGAGTTCCGTGGAGTAGCTACGCATTTCCCACAACGTCGGCTGACAACGCCCACCCGCCATTTTGTTCACTGACCGTTATGCGAAGATCGCTTCGTTTGACGTCGAGCCACCGGATTCCACGGGCAAAGCACGCGACTATTAATTCCGTGAGTCCATCTAAATCCCAACAAACAACCGGAACGCAAGTTCGTGCGATAGATATTGAGAAAACGCTAAGAAATTCCATATATTCAATGATATTCCTAGCCAGATCGTAGTTCCCCTGAAATAGTTTTTGTTTTTTTTTGGCTGCGTGTGCTCTCGATGTCTTTTGCCAATATTAAATCAAATGTCACTGTCTGGTGGTCACTTGTGCCTAAGTTTTGACCCACCATCATATTCTTCACTAACTGATCATCTGAAGTCATTATTAAGTCCAGTGTGTTACTTCCTCTTGTTGGTTCAGTGACATGTTGCGTGAGAAAATTATTATCCATGCACTTAAGAAATCTTTTGTCCTGGTTCCTGTCTGCCTCCATGCTTTCCCAGTTAATATGGTAGTTGAAGTCACCCATTATTAGTACATTTTCCTTGGCTACTATATCAAAAATCCTAAACAGTCCAATATCTACAGTATTTCCTCCTTTGCATCTGGGACTCGATAGCATACACCTAATAATATTTTCTCTGTTCTGCATCTGATTTCATACCAAATATTTATCCTAAAATTGTCATCTTGAATATCTCTTCTTTCCATTGCATTCAGTTCCTCTTTGACATACAGTATTACTCCCCCAGCTCCATGATCCCTGGCACTTTGGTTTTCTCTGTCTTTTCAGAACATTACATATCCATTCAAACCTAGTTCTTCGTCGTCTATTTCCTGTCAGGCCCAGGTCTCTGTAATATCTATAGTATCTGGCCTGATTGAATTGATGCACATTTCCAACTCAGCTTTTTTTATTTGCGCTTATGATACTTCTGACATTTGTATAACAACACTCAAGTTTCTTCCCTATCAAAGCCTTACTTTCCTTCCTGGTGTCAGTGCTATTTAATGTTATATTTTCAAGACAGTTAGAGATACCCCTATTCTTCAATCGCCCTTTCCCAGTAGGTTGTTTGCTACTACAGCTACGTCTATTACTTACCAACCTACCTAAACGTTTACTTCTACTAAAGTCTCCACTACTTCTACTAGGACTACTACTGCTACTACCTGCTCTAACTGCCTTTGCCCTCAGTTTAAATGCTTACACAGGCAAGCAGACTTCACTGCATGGAAAATCCTCCGTGCCACGATGTCTGCTTTCATCCGATTGAGATGAAGCCCATCCCTGGCAAGATATCCCGATCTCTGTGCATTGAATTCAGCGTCCACGAAATCAACTCCTTCTTTCCGGCATATTCCCATCAGCGTGGAATTGACCTCCAATCTCTTACTCTCATAGCTTCTCGATAGGTCTCTTCTTGGCAGGATTCCTCGCCCACGTAAGCAAAAAGACAATTAGAATTGCATCAATAAAAGAAGAATCAATACTTATCCTTGTCCCGACTCCCTTCTGTTTACAGAAACGCCTTGGAACTGGAATGAAACGTTCTTAACGAGAAAATATGTTACTGAAGTTACTGCATCACAGAAGTGCAAAGAAGATATGCATAAAACGTGCTAAACTTACTTTCGACTTTGAGCCAGTCTAAATTATGAATGATCTGAATAACTTCAAAAGTAGGTATTAATCAGACATATAAAAACAAGCGTGATGTCATAATTATTATTGGGTTCAGTCCATTGAAACAATATTATAAGAGTGTACAGGGTCGTTTAAAATTGCATAATACTTAGGGATTTCACGATAGCACTTAGTCATTCAAAGTGTCCTTTAAAAAGGACGCCATGCATTGATGGGCTAAAGTCGCCATATTTTATTAATATGCATGACATAGACCCCTTAAGTAAAGGACTGTCGGCGGGTCCATTGAATTTTTGACACCGCAGCATTTATTACATGCCATAACTTAAGTTCGGGTAGAGATACAGCTGCAACATTTGATATCTAACTCAGAATTGAATTTTCTACAAATATTAAGCAACCGGAAGTTGATGACGTCATTACCTATTTAATTAATTAATAAATTAACAAATGTGTGTCCATTGAGTTGCTAATGCAATAGCATCTATTACACGCTGCAACTGGAGTTTGCACAATGATACAGCTATGAAACTTGGTAGTTGCATTCAGAAATGAACTCTGCTCATTCCAGGTAACTGAAAGTTGATGGCATCATTACTTATTTAATTAACAACATAGCATAGCTGTATCAGCAAGCACATTTGATGATACAGTTTTGTTAATTTGCAGCTGCAGTAATTAATAGCAACTCAATAGACGCACGTTAATCTGTTAATTTATAGTACATTAGCATTAATTTACCCACTGACGTAATGTAATTGGGTTTTTTTATTTCACTAGCGATATAAATCGAAGTATATAACTTTTAAAGGATGCAAATGCATGCGTTCATAGATTCTAAATGCGATGACCTAGGAAATTGGAAGTTGATCATCGCTTAATGATGTTTGGGAGATTTAAGTTATTTTTACCGTAACCATCTAAGATCTCCTGTAGAAGTTGATTTTCGAGTGCGCTGCCAATGCTGACTAAATGTGCCTTTGGATGCAATTGTCTGCATCTTGCCTGCGCTTGATCTCTGGTCAACCTCTGAGTCACCACCGAATAGCATTTAGAGACTGCAGCTGCATCATAGGCGAATCCAGGCGGGCATTTGTTTCTTTGAAAAATAATACCAAAGCACAAACACACGTGCAATTAGCTTAGAGAAACATCCTGTTTTGCAATAGGTTTTTCTAATCTTTCTGTGACATGTCTGCGTAAAGGATTGTCAAAGAATGCTTCAACATATATGAAAAGTTTTTTATTACAGAAGTTTTATTATCCTGCATATATGATGACAAATATTTTGAGATTAGCATCGTATGCATGGCTTTGAAAATTAAAAATTATTCGATACGTTTCCTAAATACCATTTCATCATGTAACATATCAGATCTGTTTTGGTCCTTCGTTCAGCTTGTTCGGTGTTCCCGAACGGTACACTGGGAACCATACTTATTATTATTATTATTATTATTATTATTATTATTATTATTATTATTATTATTATCCAGGACAATTTATATAGCGCTGTACGAATGGTTTAAAATCCAAAACCAAAAGCGCTTTGACACCGCTGACATGTCAATGAAGGTCAGAAGGTGGCGATGTTAAAATCCACTGAGATGATGGAAAAAACTTTGCTGCCGAGAAGAAGTCCGGTGCAAAGTCCTTTAGAAGCGGTCCTTCAAGGAAAACTGTAGCCCCATTGACATGCCAACGAGGAGCGGAAGATGATATTGAAAGTCCGCGAGTTGGTAGTAGGAGTTTTTCCGTGCGGATATAACCACCGGAAAAGTTCCTGAAGAAGCGGTCTTCCGCAAGAAGATAGTTCCGTCGTCGAAATCGGCAAATCCGACGAAGATGGAAAATCCAGCGAAGTCCAGAAACGACACCCAACCGCAAATCCGCCGAATTTTCACGCAGCAGCCGATGCGGCTGACTTTGGCGCACACCCGACGGACGGCGACTGACTTTATTATTATTATTATTATTATTATTATTAACGTACTGATTAATGTGGTAACTCGTCCGAACGAACTGCGTGAACACATTACAAAGTTACAGATAACTCGTGCGATATAACCAGGTTTTAAGTCTCTCTTTAAAAGTATTCAAGGTCGTAGAGAGCCGTATTGATGGCGGTAGACAATTCCATGCCCGAGCGGCGGCCGCGGGAAATGCTCGATCTCCGACGGTTCGGAGGCGCATCCTCGGGACCACCAATAAGGCGGATCCGGCCGATCTCAATCTTTGACGGCTTGCGTGGTCAGCCACTCGTGATAGTTCGGACGCAAGGTATTCTGGACCGGCTCCATTCAGGCAACGGAAGGTCAATGTTGCCAGCTTGAAATGGATCCGCTCTGGCACAGACAACCAGTGCAGATCGCGTAGCAGCGGAGTAATGTGATCGCCTAATGAGGCCTGGCATATCACTCGCGCAGCAGCGTTCAGGACGGACTGGAGACGGTTATGTAGGTATTTCTGTAGTCCAGCGAGAGTTGCATCGCCGTAGTCTAATTTGGATAGCACCAGTGCAAAGACCAGTGTTTTAAGACCATTGGCAGACACTGATCGACGGATACTCCTGATCAGCCGCAGGGCTTTGAAGCACCCTGCCACTACATTTGCCACATGTGACTTCATTGATAACGTACTGTCAAGATATATACCTAAATTCCGCACGATCGACACCGGTTGCACTTCCGTTCCATCGATGTAGATGCAAGACGACGGTATCCAGTGTTTCTGTCTCTCAGCAGCCATCCAGAGCACTTCCGTCTTAGCAGCATTGAGCTGCAGTCGATGTGACCTCAACCAACTGGTCATCTCAGCTAAACACATCGTGACGCGTTGTTGAAGCTGCTGGATCGCCGCAGGGGGGGAGCTCCCGTAGACTTGCGTGTCGTCCGCGTAGAGGTGAGCTTGCAACCCGAACCGCTGGGCAATACTCACCATATCGGCAACGTATAGTACGAAGAGGATAGGTCCCAGGACGGAGCCCCCGAGGGACCCCACGCACTACTCGTGTGGGCGGCGTAGTAGAACCGGCACAGCGTACGTACTGCATCCGGTTCTCCAGGTATGAGGAGAACCACTGAAGCACAGAGCCGCCCACCCCCGTACGATACTTCCATCTTCTGCAGCAACGTAGCATGATCCACAGTATCGAAGGCGGCGGTGAGGTCCAACAGCACCAGAACCGCTACGTCCCCAGCGTCCAGAGCTCGAAGAATATCCGAGGTGACTTTCAGCACGGCGGTTTCAGTTGAATGGTAAGCACGATATGCAGACTGTAGCTCAGGAGCAGATTGGAAGACTTCAGGTAGCGAATAAGTTGTTTAGAGACGAGCCGCTCAAGTAGCTTCGACAGCACTGTCAAGTTGGAAATCGGTCTGTACGACCTGATGTCGTCGGCATCCAAGCTGGGTTTCTTAAGTCTGGGAATGATGTAGGCGGACTTGAAAGTCGTCGGTACGATTCCAGCAGACATCGAACGGTTAAATAGCTCGGTGATAAAAGGTACGAGTAGGTCGGATGATTCCTTGAGAAGAAATGTCGGTAGAGGGTCGCTGGCGCACTGCTTGTCCGGCAGTGCTCGAATCACCGATGCCACGTCGTCTTGGGATAGAGACTGGAACAAACCGAATTGGCATTGTGAGAACCGTACGTTAAGCGTGGGCGGGTCATGCGCCTTGGTAGCCTCGCAAACCCGTGCTTCCTTCTCACTGAGATATTCGGCGAAGGAGTCTGCCGGAGGCGCGCTGTGAGCTAGCGTTCGTCCGCGGCCGAGTAGAGTGTTCAGAGACTTCCAGAGACGACGAGGATCGGCTCGTTCAGAGTCGACTTTACCGCTCCAGAAGACCTCACGTTTCCGGCGGAGCAGTTGCCTGTAGGCTCTCCGACATTCCGTCCAACAGGTTACTGCCGTTGCCGCGTCATCCGGGTCCGAGTAAACTTCCCGAGATTTCCGCTCAGCAAGCCGTAACTTCCTCTTGGCCATCCGACACTCCTCGTCGAACCAGGGGTCAGAGGAGCGGCGTCGACAGTTCACCGTCGTCTCCGGCACCAGCCTTTCCACAATGTCGGTAATTTCCTGGTCGTAGAGTTGAGCCAGTTCGTCGATGGTCATCGAGGACCATAACTCTGGTTGGCAGAGTCTTGACATCATTAGCTCATTCCGGAGCACGGAGGTGTCCAACATGCGCCAAGCACGACGTGTGACAGGAGCATAGATCGGGCGTGGTCTGGTGAGCGGTACTGTCCATCGGACCAGATGATGGTCGGACAGGCCTACGTCAACAACACTGATCTGTGGCGGAACAGTGTCGTTGTGGTACGCGACCACATCAAGCACACCACCACCGGTGTGCGTCGCCTGAGTCTTCTGGAACACGAAGTTGTAGGTCGTGAAGAGCTCTCCGAGTTGACGAGTGGCTGTCTCATCTTCACGATCGAGCCGCACGTTAAGATCTCCTGCGACATACACTGGTCCCGATAGAGTCGCGAGGTCTCCTAGCAGCTCTGACATTTCGGAGAAGAAGAGTTGCGTGATCGCGGCTGAACCGGGTCGGTATACCACGGCCAGTACACACGACTCCACAGAGGAAACGCGAGCGCACACCAACTCGAAAGTTTGAAACTGTCTCGAAACCTTCAGCTTAGACAGCCGGATACCAGGAGCAGCAACGATGGCTACAAGACAGCGTATGCACTCCGATATGCACAACGTATCAGTGAGACGCGCATAATGAGCCGAGTATAGTGTACGCAGTAAGCAGTACGCGTAGTGAACGCAGTAAGCGTCGATTGAAAGTCACGACAAACGGACGCTTAACTTCACTTTATCCACCAAAGATCCGATAACTACTCCAAGTGACCCAGTATATGAGTCGCCGCGTGTGGCTGCCAAGGAATTTTGATCCTGCGACTTATTTGTTTTTTGTCGGACTATTTTCTCTTTCAGTTCCTCGCGATGTACCAAAATGTGTACTATTTGACAGTTCACCCGGAAATAGTATAAGTTTAATAATTATTCGAGCGACTTTGGCGTATTTTATTAGAAAGTGACCTAGCTTACACCGACACCGTTAACATTTCGAAAATTACCGTTAAACCAAGATGGCCATCTGAACGCATTCTTATCGCTACCCTTCTCAACTGGATTTTTGATTTGGAACTTCAAACTTAGGGCATGCTCAACTATTCGTCCACTGCCCGCCTCGGCTTCGAAAAACTCTCGTTTCTACGTTCATGGGGACTTTAACTTCCAGGACGACGTGGAAAGGTAGAGGACAGCACGAGACACGTCGGAACCGAAGAGCGAAACGCCTTCCTCGCGAAGATGAATGCTCGAGCGAAGCTTGGAACGACCGTCGACCATCGCATGGCGCTATAACAATAGCCAACATGGCGACGTCCTTGCACAGGCGGAGAGACCGACTCGAGGCTTCCGAAACGACGCGAAACAGTAGAGGACAGCCAAAATTCCTCAGAAAACCGACGGACTCGAAGAAATCCTCATCTCCGGCGCAAGATTCACGCACGGAGCGTCAGAAATTGCGTAGAACGACGACGAAACGTGGCATGCACAAACGCATGCAAGGCAGCCATAGATAGGCGCCAATAATAGGCTTATGCTTATGCTTATGCTTCCCGTAACTACAGCTGCGTTGTCGCGATAGTCACCCACTAGAAATAAATACTAAGTTCAGCTTATTTAATTTAATCTTGTCTGTGTGGTTACTTGACAGGTTTTACTTTTTACCGTAAATTGTCCGTAACATTAACTTGCTAATGATATATAAAACTATACTTAACATAACAGATATTTTCTGGATTTGATGATAGAGAGATGTTTGAAGACTGCAATATAGTGTGCGGTTTGAAATGGCTGAGATGTGTCGCAGTTCGAGCTCTGTAGAATAACATTAACACCTCTGACATGTCAGCGATGTTAATGTTAGAATACCATTGAGACAGACAGTATTGACAATCCTTGCACGATTCACGCAATAATGATGGAGAATCAAGTAAATCTGATTCGGATTCGAATGTTTCATCACTCCGCTGAAAGTTTTGCACGTCTACGCGGCTACTGCGACAATAGTCTTTCCGTCATACAGAGAAGCAATTCATAATATTTTTTGTCGTCTATAAAACTTGCGATACAAGGAACCGGTTATCTTAAGACACGGTTCATTTCGTGATCGACTTTGTAGCCATTTCAATTCATGATCGGCAGAAATCGCTTTTCTTGATGTCCCTCGTACTCGTACTGTCGGTGGCAGTGGCTAGTTGTTTCCAAATCAACCGTATCCGGAATTCATTGCCTACATCACTTCGTGAAACCAGCGCATTATTACCTTTTAAACTAAGTTATAAATTGCTCGTGTTTGTCCCATCGGTCCTTGAATGAACCCCCCCATCGTCCAGACTGCCCTCTACATCGCCACCATTCAATAATTATTATTGTATTTTCTACACCAACGGCTGATGCTTATAGGCATTATTATATAATGGCGTTATAGATTTGATTGACTGATTGGTTCACTTGTGGGATGATTTCGGATCTAGCCCATATGGAGCCCCGCAAGTCGCTAGGTAAAAGACGGGCCTGTTAAAGTTGAGAATATTCGAAGTTTTGTTCGCGTTGAGCGAGTATTAATTGTATCGAGATAGCGTGGGGTGATCTTGGGGTTTTCAAGATCGTGTTTTCTTAGTGTTTTCATCGAATGTTTGGACATGTAAGCCTACTAGGCCTACTATAAGTTGTTGAATAATGGCGTCCTATGAGATTGTCGCTAACGTATAAAGACATTTCATGACTGGAAAGTAGTTAGAAGCAAGTCTGTTTTGACAAATTAATTTAATGGCGGCTCTTATCTAGACCGTTTTGGTTCTTTGTATTATTAAAAAGATTTTTGAATGATAAGGAAAAATTGTAGCTATTCCTCCCTCAAGTCGTAGGCTATTAGTTTGACTTAGTAAATATTCCCCTAGACATTTGAGACGAGTATTGGAGTGCTGTCAGGGTGGAATCGTTACAATATGCTATAATAATAACAAACGCTAAAATGCCGTTCATTAATGTTATTAATTATCTAAGCTACAAACCAGTGTTTATTCTAAGCCTTCTCTGGGGAGAATTTCCCCCGCCCCCAAAGTTTTAAAATTGCCCCAACATTTTTTATATGTTGCCTGGGGAACGGAAATTTCCCCCCGCTTCCCAAAAAAGTGTGGAGACTCAGAAATTGTCCCCCAAACATTTCAAAATCCCCTCAATGGCAAGGTGGCTAGAATAAACACTGGCTACAAACCCATTTGGGAGACAATTTTCATACCTCAGACTTTGCCGAATGCGCTCAACATTTGAGTTGCAATCTTCGTAGCTGTCTGGATCCGAAGACGTTCTTTGAGCTATGGACAAAGCAGCAGAGAATGACAAAAGGAGAAGCACCCACATAGTAAAAGATATCACCGCCTCGTAAATGATACCGCTAGAAACTCTCAACAAAACTTGGTTAGCTACGATGTTCAAAATCTTTATAATGACAGTGGATGACATTAGGTGTGCCACTAAATTTATAATTGTTGTCATGTGCTGGTGTTACTAACTAAGAATTATGAGGGGAGCTCAGAAGACAACTGCCATTAATAATATACAGTAGGCTATTGTAGTGAAAACGTAGACCTAATTGCTTCCTTGTATCTAGGATCTTGCTGGCTCTGATACTCAGTACCCACACCGTAAAGACCTCAACACCTCGTAAATGAAAGAACTATTCAGTAATAAACCTTTGTCATTTGCTGCTGCAGCTGTTTGACAATTTTTTCGTGAATAGGGGTAAATGTAGGTGTGTATATATAATATGCACTGTATTGGGATAAAACGGAATCCCTTGTGATAATTATGAAAAACACTAGCACATAGTCATAATTTTTTAAAATTCAAAATTCATTTGAGCCTTGGCATACTTACAAAAACTAATCTTTGATTTCCGCTAAATTTATGCCATAATGAATGATTATTTTTCGGTGCGCCTGCTCACCGAGTTCGTGAAACTGCTGTAGGCCTATACTACTGACAAAGGAAACTCCTGATTTCATGCCTCCTAATCTTTGGCCGCCAAACAATCCCGAATTAAACCCAGTTTATTAAAAGATTTGGGAATAATGCAGGAGAAAGTTTGCAGAACAAAGATAAGAACCGTTGAAGGACTCCGTGAACGAATTGTGAATATATGGAATAAAGTTGATCAGCTGGTTATCGATGCAGCTATTGGTCATTGAAGAGCGCGTCTTGAAGTCTGTGTTGAAGCTAATGGGGACACTTTGAACTCAAATATTAGTTAAATGACAATTGACATTCTGTCAGGACTAAAAATACTTTTGAATTTTTAAAATTGATGAATATTTATTATAGTTTTTTTGCATCATTATCACAAGGGATTCCGTTTTATCAGGGCAGAGTGTATATTTATTATAGGCTATAAGTGTATAATATGCTGTATATTGATATTTGCTTTACAGTTTCAGAAATTTATGTCCACACGATATAAACTTTAAGTAGATTAACTGCCGCATAAAAAGTAAGTAAACTGAAGCATAAAGGCGAGAGCAAAATCAAATACGCGAATAATAAAAACAAACTCTCAAGTGACCAAACGATGCCATTGACAATAGGAAATGGAGTGCCAAAGAGCAGTGGAGACGTCAGATGTTTGAGAGTCGGGGGGGGGGGGGTTATGGCGAACGCGTTGATTGGGTCTGTGGCAGAGGCCCCAGTGGGGTCAAGGGGCCAAGCTCCTGGTCAGGGGTCAGGGGGCGAAGCCCCTCTGAAGTGGAACAACTTTTACTTCTACAACATTAGAATTCGTTAGAATTACTATTCCACACGTAATGAGTGCATCAAATATCTTTTAAACAATATTTTTATCTATCCGAAAAATTTCTTGCAAATAGTAGCATGGACGTCCATGGCAAGTCCCAGTCCGTCTGACGCTTGTTATATAGATAGGCTATATAGAGAACTTGTTATATAGATATAATAGAGAACGCTTGATACTTAGACTAGTAATGCCGATCCTCAACCATCCCATACCCTCCCTCACAAAAATGTCTCTGCAATTTTGCACGAATATCACGGGTGACCCTGATGGCAAGTGGGGTGTTCAAACCCCCCCCCCCCCCAACACCCCAACACCCGTAGCCTCGCCACTGCCAAAGAGCACTAACCGACGAGAGAAGCAAATTAATAGGACTACATATAATTGTCCTACAGTAATTTATGCCCGTGAAGCACTGGTATATATCACATCGGTTGTATCCGTAAATTTGGTAAGTTTGCCTCAGCTGTCACGAGCTACTGAAAAACTGAGCATCCATGACTATGAACACGGTTTATTCAAAAGAAATTTTTATAATCCTATCATATTTCGAAACTCCACGAAAATGTTTATGTCGAATTGCAAGTCTCACAATTGCGAACTCTGGGTGTCTAAAACTTGATAAATCGAATAGTCCAGACGCTTCTCAAACTGTGGTCCGCGGACCGGTGCCGTTCCGCGAACCCTTCTTTACCGGTCCGCAACGTGAGTCGAGAAAAATGGGAACAAAGTTAAATATTTTCTTCTTTGATGATTGTTTAAAACTGTTTGAAACAGTGGCTCTCAAAATGGGGTCCGCGGTTCTATAGGGGAGCGTCAAACGGTTTCAGGAGGACCGTAAAGGGATTACTTTCTCAAGATATCTCGCCAACACCTCAGAACACAAAACACACTGGTGACTCTAAGAGTGATGATTCCGGTTGAATTTAAATTCAATGACTAAGATTTGCAATTTAACTATATTAATTTGATTAATTTAATTAAATGTATTTATTTATTAAACTACAATTCTCTGAATAAATAATTGATCGTCAAAACAAGTAGCCTAAGCCTATATGTTAATTAATAGCCTATACGTTAATTGATAGCCCATATGTTAATTGCAGCTAGCCTAATTCAAATTTTCAATTTTATAAGGTCCGCGAATCATCGCATACATTTTTAAGGGACCGGTGTCGTATAAATTTATTTACCCCATAAAATTATTTCCTGGTCAAAATTTGATTGGTCGGAACATCGCCTGCCAATCAAGATTAGAAGATAAAGAATTTCCAGGTCACTGCTACTAATTCCCCTTCCCCAAAGAGCCACTCTATCCAAAGCAGGAGGGAGTTTTTTGCTGTCGTTAACTTATTTTTCAGACTTTTTTATAACAATGAAACAGTCAAAAATTCTCCCCACTGGTTTGTTTCTTCCCCATGGGTCTGATTATCAAATACCACACTGTTATTATTATCATTAACATTAATAATAATAATGATATTAATAATAATAATAATAATAATAATAATAATAATATTATTATTATTATTATTATTATTATTATTATTATTATTATTATATTATAGCCTGATAACTCCCACTTAACCTGTTTCTAGTATTGCTACACAAAAATGATCATATAGCCACGTGAAAATGCAGTAAGTACAGTATGCTGTTAATGTTCTTTTTGATCTTAGTTCGTGTGTGAGTACAATAATCGCAGTGTGATCTTTGATTTTAGTTCATGTGCCGGAAATTGCAGCCTATAATGAGTCCATCATAATTACAAACTGCATAATTAACCCATTCGAGCCTTGCGTCCCATAACGCAGTAGGCACGATAACGTTTAGTAAACGTTTGGCCTAAGTTGAAATAAGTTGATATGTCGCTAGGCTATGGCTGTAAGACCTATCTGCTTACCAAGCTAATGCTCTGACTAAAGTTCATCAATATTTCGAGAACTCCGTAGGTTTTATTCCATTTTTATTAAAATCTCAAAGAAAACGACTAGCCTCCAACGTGGCTAGCACCAGCCCTAAAGAGAAGAGAACTGAAGATTACACGTGAAACCCTTTGACCTTTTAACTTTTTCATTATTTCAACCATTATATAGCCCATTATAAAAATCGCCTTGACATTACCTTTTTTCCCAAGTTTACAAATTATTGTCATACGTTTGTAAACTTTAAATTTGTAACCATCTTCAGTTTCTACTATTTACAATAATGTACAGCATATAGAATATTATCGTCCAAATACAATACCATTATGCATTACGTGAATACCATTCTGTAATACATTACAATGATTCAACATAATATAATTCGTATGTGTCAACTTCCATATTCACGTACATCATAATAATAAACCAAAACAATGACCACTGACCAGTGAATGTTGTCATCCTAACACAACAAAACTATTGATTAACGACACTATAATAATTCATTCTAAATAATCAATCATAATATAAGAACGCTATGCAGCCTCAATTAAATCATAATTTTTATATTATATTTGTCAATGTCCCATATCATTATCCGGATACATTTCCAGAGATCAATGGTCTTGATACCTTCACATTATTTTCAAATTATACTTGGCATTTAGTAACAACCTTAACTAATTATAATTAACTACCTCAAATTTCCGAATGATAAACATTGAGTGAACCAAATAACATCAATCACAATATCTTTAAATCCTCATTCTACAATGTAGTTTCAAATTCAAAGTTTGTTATCCATATATTGTGCAATGCAACTTTCATTTCCCTCTATCAAACATGTGCCTAAAAACGTTCTATTCCATATAACCACACAATCAATGATCAAATGTTTTTTATCAAACTGTTCCGCAACCGAATATGCATCATTGGGTTTAATGCAGTTGATACTCAGCCATCGATATGGAATCTGCTTCCATACAACACATGCGACAAGCATTCCACAAGATCCAAACAATCTTCACCATCTACCCAAAGAATCATCTTCCTTTTGCTGCATTGCCAGCAACTCTGAATCTGCAACCTACGGCACGCGTTCCAGACGTTGCGCACGTAGCGATTTGCAGTGTCACGCGAAAGACCATACATTTATATTATGTTCTGCGTTTTAATTAATTAAACAGTAATTCAATTAATTCAAGACCGAATTTCTTGTTATAATATTTTTTGTAAATGCTAGCGCTTACAGGACTTACAAAAAGGCTTATAGCCTTATATATTTAATAAAATAAATAAAACCTGGTAAGATTGATATGTTGTTGACACTCTGAATGAACTGGAAAACCAGGCACACTATTGCCAAAAGTTTGCCTACCCCTGGCCTTATAGGTTGACATAGCGAAAAATGGCGACGACCTTTCTTAATCATCGAGACTTTTTAATACTGATGATCAGTTTTAATACGATGGACAGCCAGCTGCCAAACCACGTTACACGAGTCTTAGCCGTTTTTGTCTCACGTTCACTTTCTTATTGTCCACCGAAAGAAAGAGATATTTAGTGTTGCCGTTAGCACCTGTGTTTATATCATTTTGATATTTTTCTTTCTTTCCTTACAATTCTTTTAAAAGTCTTGTTTTTCTTCGCGTACCTCCCGGTAGCAGCTTGCGCACGCTACTTGTGGAAACCGCTGCTGAATGCTTTGAGCCTAACATAATCTAAGATACAGTATCACGCGATTAAGCGCATAAAATACGTTTACTCTCGTTGAAAGGAGAATCTTCCTTGCAACACAGTTCAATCCTGTCAGTTATGCTAGAAAATGAGCATGCGATGGGCGACAGGCTGCCTCAGGTGCACCAACTGGCAAAAATGACAAGAAATCTGCGTCAATTCCTTCTATGGCAACTCTGTTTTAGTGTTAATAGATAGTTGTTTGAATTTAGTTGCAAATTTTCAATTGATGCAACTTGCAGATGCGCTATTACATTTATGGTTTAAATAAATGGTGCGTGACAATTTACAAAAATAATATAGAAAATTACAGAGAATAATGTGCATTAAGCCATAGATGGAAAAAAAACGTTTTTTATGTTTTTAAAAAATATTTTTAAAACATGTTTTCTAAGTTTTAGTTGCTTATGTTTTTTATCTTATTTCCTGTATATCAATTTATTTATACGACACCGGCTTGACCTGGCACTAATTCAATTTGGCTTTGCTGCGCCATCGGCTGATGCCCTGGGAATTATGATAGTGACGCTATAAAAATTGATCGATCGATCGATTGATTAATTGATTGATTGATTGATGATTGACTGTAAACTAGGCCAACGTTTTTTAATGTTTTTTATATTTTTCTAAAAACATGTTTTTTTATGTTTTTATTTTAGTATTTATGAATTTATGTTTCTTACATCTGCGCATTGAACCATGCATTTTCCATGCCCCCAGTGCTCGTCATGTTCCCCCACTGTTCTCCATGTCCCAACACTGTTCCAGGTCACAAACCGTACTCTGGTAAGGCCTACAAGTCGCATATTGCATCGATTAGATGATGTGATTTTGGAATTAGGAGACCCTCTTTGTTCTGCGTTCAAAATGACAGCACGATTGAAAACGAATAAGTGCGTTTAACATTCAAAGCCCTTAAAAGAATAAACAGAACTGAGGACAAGTAAATGATCAGGACGATACTGTTATGAAGAATTATGGGGAAAATCCCATAAGAAATTCTAGCAAATGCACGCATTTATTTCTTAATTAAACGAAACCCAGGGAGGAAAGGAAAAGGGAGCTGGTTCTCAGAAGTCTTTGATGCAACTTTGTCTTCTTGACATTTCAATCTCTATGGATCAGGGCTTTTTTGTAAAAAAATTTTTCGGAACGCAATAGTCAGAAGTCAATATTATTATTGTCAACATGACGTAGCGGCCAAACAGTTACTATAATGATTATTATCAATACAACATTAAATTCAAACATATAAATTTAGAACTAGGCCTATATCAGTTCTCTATTTTCTGATTAATGTTGCAAAAAAATACCAGTCCAGATTTTCCGGAACGCCGTTCCTATTTTCCGCAACGTCGTTCCCCCTCGTTTCGGCACAAAAGGCCCTGCTATGGATCAATCAATATAGTACGTACGCACTGAGGGGGGTTGGATTTAGGAGAATTTACCTATGTACGCTATGCGAACGGAGGGAGGGGGTTGAAAACATTACTTTTTGCGTACGTACTACATGAATGACTCCTATTTTAGGTTATGTTTCCGCGGCTGGACGATTAATTATATGTTGAGTTACCAACAGGCTATCAAGTTTCAATGTTTCGATATTCTGCACTTGCACATAAGCGTCCAATTAGCGGGGTCAAAGCCTCAAAGGTCAAAACAATTGTTTCTCTTGTGGGCGAGCAATAATTGATGGCGTATTTTTCAAGCAAATGACTCCGCATCTACCTTATTATATAATTCTCGATGTCCGTCCGTCCTTCCGTCCGACGGCAACACGGCAGGTATTGCAAGACGCTGTTGTCATTGACAACCAAATATTGTTTAATCAAAACTGTATTAACAACGGAGCGTTTAACGAAGCGTCTCAATTGCAGCTTAAACCCCCGTCCCTCTTCTCACCCCATCCCTCTCCCAATCGCCCAGGTCCCAACCAATTCCCCTGTCCCGGCCCCAAACCCCCTTTCCCTTCCCTCTCCCCACCCCTCTCCCAATCCTCCTTTTCTCTCCCCATCCCTCTCCCAATGGTCCCGGCCCCAACACATCCCCGCCTAGCCAGGCCCCAACCCATACCCGCCCTGCTCTACCCCACAAGCCCCAAACTCCCGTTCCCATTCCCTCTCCCAGCCCCTCTTCCTCTCCCCAATAGCACCGGCCCAACACATCCCCGCCCAGGCCCTGACCCATACCTGCCCCACCCTACCCCACAGGCCCCAAACATCCGTTACCCTTCCCTCTCCCAACCCCCTTTCCCTCCCCAACCCCTTCCCTCTTCCCAAACCTCTCCCAATCGCTCCAGGCCCAACTCATACCCGCCCCGCCTACCCCACAGGCCCCAAACCCCCGTTCCCATTCCCTCTCACCATCCCTCTCCCAACCCCATTCCCTCTCACCATCCCCTTCCCAATCTCCCCGGCCCCAACCCATCACCGCGCCGCCCTACCCCACCGGCCCCAAACTCCGTTCCCAAACCTACGGCTACAAACCCCGTTCCCAAACCTACACAACGCTGCTCCGAAAACCCGTACAACCCACTTTCCTCCTCCCAAATCTTCCTTCCTCTCCCAATGCCCTGCCCCGTTATATATATATATATATATATATATATATATTTTTACTCCTTCCTAACCTCAAACCCAATTTTTTTAAATTTAACCCCTCAAGTGGGGATTAAATTTTCAGACGCCGTCACCGTACTGGGGATTTAATTTTTGGAAAAGCGTTCTTCAGAAATGATTGCTGTAACGTTTTAAATTTGCTATATCTCAGGCTATGTAGAAGCTAAAAAGATGAGGTTTGCACCATTGTTTAGATTGTTTATTCTTCTGTCTAACCGTCGGTGCAAAACAAAAAAAATTGGGGGTAGAGTCCACTTTACGGCCTAAAATATCACCCTCTCCCCTCAAAAAATTTCTAAAGCCCCCTAGCAAAATATTTTCAGCGGTAACCCCACTTTGGTCAGCGGCAAAGTTCTAAAGGGATGTCAGAGGAACAAAACAAACCAAAAAGTTTGAAAATCGGTTGACATTTGGTAAAGATCTATCAATTCTAACCCGATGACCCCAATGTTTGAACATAATTATTATCGGTGAATTTCGCGAAAGTTTTGAATTCTGAGAATTCTCATCAAAATTACATGATCCAGCGAAGGCATTATGTCCATTCCCATTGATGCTATTGCTGGATCATGACTGAATTCCTAAATCGATTTCTGTTCCATTAAATATTATAATTTTAGTTTCCTACTACTTTGAATTTGCTATATATCAGGCTATATAAGAGCTAAGAAGATGAGGTTTGCACCATTGTTTAGCCTTTTTATTCCTCTTTCTAACCGTCCGTGCAAAACAAACAAAGTCTAGCGTTCACGAGGTTTGCGACAATAAAGTGAGAATGAGGAGCAGGCTATTGGTCGGAGTGAAAAAGCAGCACAGCAAACAGGAGAATCAAGCACTGCATGTCGTTCGACACTGCCAAATCATTACACTAACGTTGACTATCAAGTTTCAGAAAATTCACGCGAATGGGCGATAACTCGGTTGAAGGAAAAGGCGGCAAGTTAGGGAAATTAATTGCGCAAAATCCTATTGCATTTGCACAAAATTCGGTGGTAAAACAGTCAATCTCCCCCGTCATTTTTGACGGGTAAACACCTAGTAATTTAATAAAAAAGTTGGCAGAGGATAAGCCATGGAATTGGCCTGTTTTGAACATGAAACGGCGTTCGTGTTCTCAGACGGTAAAACTAAAACTTTCACTTATCTACGTTTTGCATTTTAGCTATGATATTAAGAATAAAGACCGGTGTCTACAAATAAGAATTAATTATTAGTCAACAGTGATTTGACAGCCTTGTTCTATAGCACGTATTATATATGAGGATGTTGTGCTATTAAATTGCAAAAGATTTTAGTTTTGCTATGCAGTAGGCATAAACACTGCAATAAAAATCCCGCAGATTTGTGATGATAACAACTGGATTTCAAGTAGCTTTGTATGATTGCATCGTCTAGCATTATGGAGAAAATGCTATAAAGTTCTGATAAGCAATGATTCAAAACATTGAAGGAGACCAATTGAGGTGGTATGAGCATCCGAAGACTATGCGAGGAGATAGGTTACCTGCCTAAGCAGTGGCGGCTCCACCGGGGGGGCCAGGGGGCCCGTGCCCCCCTATTGACTACCTGGTCCCCCCAGGGGCCCCCCATTTGGGACCCTATACTTAATGCTACATACATTAAACAACAAATGGTTGGCCCCCCATGATTAGAAGTTGCCCCAACGGCCCCCACTTGCCAAATCCTAGAGCCGCCACTGTGCCTAAGGCTATTAGTTGGAATAACATTCAGTAGACAATGTTTATTTGGCAAAGAGAAAATAATTTGGCGTATTTCAGACAGATTTATGGGTCGGAATGATGCGAATATTAGGGGAGGAATTTTCGGCTGGGAGCAGTTGTCTTCTGTTGGACATTTTGGAAATTTGAGTCTGATACTACTCACTCTGACATCAAGCAAACATGGAATCACCTCGACAGGATTCTCGGTAAAAGGGGCACCTCCCACAGGGCGCCTCCGAGCTTCTCCGCCGAGGAGTATCACCGGTTCATCGACGAGAAAATCAACAGGGTTCGGAGCAGGACGGCCAACGCCGACCCGGTCGAGTTCCAAAGGCATAGCGGATCCACCTTCTCAGTGTTCGTGGCCCCTACGATATCTGAGGTCACGGCGTGCGTCAAGGCATCGCCGAATAAACAATGCCCGTTGGATCCACTCCCGATGTGGCTGCTTAAAGAGGCCATCGACACGCTGGCTCCGTTCCTGACGTCACTACTATCGTCATCACTTGCTAGCGGTGAGTTCCCATCACCGTGGAAGCATGCCATCGTCCGCCCTCACTTGAAGCGGCCAGGACTGGACCAGTCAGACATATCGAATTTTCGGCCGGTCTCAAACCTACCGTTCCTGTCGAAACTGCTGGAACGCCTGATGAATAGACAACTAGTCACCTATCTCGTCAGGAATGGACTTATGCCGAAGCATCAGTCGGCATATCGAAAAGGTCATTCCACCGAGACGGCCCTGATGAAGATACTCAATGACATTATCGATGCGACGGCCAATGGAGAGCTTTCCTCCTATGCCTACTAGACTTTTCCGCCGCCTTCGACACGGTGGACCACGACACGCTCTCTCAGCGCCTTGAAATCTCCTTCGGGGTCACTGGCGGAGCCTTGACGTGGCTCCAGGGCTACCTTTCGGGCCGGACACAGTCAGTGGCCTGGGGCGGCTCGATGTCTGCCTCACGAAGTGTCACGAGCGGTGTGCCACAGGGGATCGGCCCTGGGTCCACTCCTGTTCGTGCTCTACGCGGCAGACGTCGGACGGATCGTCGAATCATCTGGTCTATCGTGGCATGCATACGCCGACGACGGTCAGGTGTATTCCTCCTGCCTTCCGTCGGAGACCGAGCATCTTCTGTCGTGCGTCCGTGAATGCATCACTCGGATAGAGCGTTGGGCCACGGCTAACCGGCTCGCCCTAAACCCGAGCAAGACGGAGCTCATCTGGTTTAGCACTCCAAGGAGGAAGCATCTGATCGATCGTTCGGAGCTTTCTCTGGACGAGGCTAACATCCAGCCATCGACAGAGGTGCGCTTACTCGGAGTGATCTTCGACGAAACGCTGACGTTTGCTGGTCAAGTTGCCAATGTGACCCGTTCGTGCTTCCGACAGCTTCGAATGATCCGAGAGGTTCGTCGGTATATCTCAACGGCAGCCGCGATACAACTGGTTCGAGCCCTCGTCCATTCACGCGTCGACTATTGTAACGGGATCCTGTTTGGTCTTCCCGATCGTCAGCTCGCTCGCCTGCGGTCGATCATCAACGCCTCAGCCCGACTGATATTTCGGGTCCGGTGGCATGACCACGTGACCTCGCTACTCAGGGACAAGCTACACTGGTTACGCATCCCGGAGCGCATTGCATTCAAGCGTTGCTGGCTGACGTTCCGGGCACTAAACGATCCCTCTTGTCCGGAATACTTAGCGACCTTGATTCAAAGGACGACTACGAACGACCGACGGCTCCATCTGCGCTCCAGCAGCCGAGCTCACCTGTACGTTCCACCTCCGTCGAAGACACTCAACTTTGGCGAACGTTCTTTTTCCCGAGGAAACCCTCTCCTATGGAATTCGTTACCGGCTTCAGTGTCGGCGGCCACTTCATTAGAGGACTTTGCGACCAAATTAAAGACTCACCTATTTAACATCTCGTTCCCATGTTTTTTGTAAAGCGCCTTTGACTTTGGCCCTCGCTATGCTACGGCGCTATATAAATTGTCATGAACAATAACAATAACAATAATGATACTAGATATTTTATGTGAGAACGGAATTAGTAAATGTGTGGCGAGCTGAAGCTGGTGGAAAGCACTGCACAGTAAACTTTCTAAGCAAGCACACAGGAAAAAGCCGACACTAAAATCATTCTTCACGCCATTAATGCAAAAGAAAGAGGTGCTACCGTGCTACAGATTTGTTTATTTTTGCACAAGATACCGATGTCCTAATGTCTGGATATGACACAACAGCGTCGTTATTCGGCAAAGGGAAGTTGTCATATTGGAAGAAATTTAACTCTTCAAGCCAGCAAACGTTAAATGCCTTCACTACACTTGGATTGTCAGAAACGGTCTCCAATGACGTTGCACTTGAATCAGAATCGTTCCTGTTCAGAGTGTAATTTGGTGATACCAGTATCACAGCACTTGCTGCACTGAGGTGGTGGATGTTCACAACTAAACAAACTTTAGGAGAAAATTACCGCCTACACAAGCAACATTCGCTCCAGCACTCAAAAGAGTCAATTTCCAGGCAATGATATGGGTTTTGGATGAAGAACAATATCCAAAACTACCATCACCTGTTGACCGTGGTTGGCACTCCATAGACGGTCAGCTGGTGCCTGTCATGTGCGAACTGCCTTGCGCTCCAGCCGCCATTCTACAGTTAGTAAAATGTTCTTGCAGCAAAAGCAGGTGTAATGCATCATGCAAATGTCGATCAAACAGTCTTCCATGCACAGAAATGTGTGGCTGCACTGGTCATGACGAGACGTGCGACAACGTGTTCCAGACTGTTGGTGAAAACGACAGCAGCGACGGTGAAATCAGTGATGCGGATAATGAAGATGATTGACTGTCCGTAGCGTGAATATTTGATCATTACTAGAGATACTTTTTGATTAGTAACTTCCATTGAGTAGGTGGACCAAAATCTTAGGCATAGACTAGTGTAGTTAAGAGAGTCTTGGTTTCGGAAAAAAATAAATATTTCAACTGTCAGATGTCGCAGACTATTGTGTAATAAACCAAATTGAAGGTCTGTTCATTCTGAACATAAATGATCTCTTGGTATTTTGTGTTTAAAGTACTGGTTTCTAAGTTATTTTGACATGTATGTGATTTTGGTGGCCATCTTGGAAATAGATGGATATCGCCGCTCAGCCACCTCTGACCAATTTCCACCATCGAAATTGTTATTCTACATACTTTTCTGCTTCCAATGACGTATGACACACCATCTATAACATTAAAATCGTTATCTGTATGTCTGTTGCCTTCGAGCGTTCTGATTGGTTGGCTGTGTGAGCGTTCTGATTGGTTGCGTTCGAGCGTTCTGATTGTTTGGCTGTGTGAGCGTTCTGATTGGTTGGCTGTGTGAGCGTTCTGATTGGTTACCTTCAAGCGTTCTGATTGGTTGGCTGAGTGAGCGTTCTGATTGGTCGTTTTGGAATTGGAATTGGATTGGTCGTTGCCTCGAGCGAAGCGAAGCGACGCGAAGCGACGCGAAGCGACGCGAAGCGACGCGAAGCGACGCGAAGCGAAGCTCGCAGCGAGCGAAGCGAGCCTCATGCGAGCGAAGCGAGCCTCATGCGAGCGAAGCGAGCCTCATGCGAGCGAAGCGAGCCTCATGCGAGCGAAGCGAGCCTCATGCGAGCGAAGCTCGCGCGAGCGAAGCGAGCCTTCGAGTTCTAGTTTCATCATTAAAACGCCCACGGGACACCACATGCCCCCTGACTAGTCAGCTCTCTTCTCCCCTGCCCTTGTACAACGTTTTAACTTTCTTGTAAAACGTTTTTACTTCCTTGTAAAGCGTGTTAACGTCCTAATTAGTAATACCAGCCCACGCAACGATAATAAAGATACAGGCAGGCTTAAAATCATCCGCTGGCATTATAAAGACTTCGAACATAGTAGCTAACCTAGTTTTGGTGGCAGTTTTTAACAGTATCAATTATGAGGCAGTGATGTATTTTACTATGTGGGTGTTTCTCCTGTTATCATTCTCTGCAGCTTTATCCATAGCTCAACGAACTTCTTCGGATCGAGACAATTGCGAAGATTGCAACTCAAATGTTGAACGCATTCGGCTGTCTTTAGAGAAAGTGCATCAAAGTCTGGAGCAGCAAAATTGTTTCCCGAATGGGTTTGTAGCTAAGATAATAATGGACGACGTTTTAACGTTTAGTATTAAAGGTATGGCTTGTAAACCACTTAAAATTTGTTCCCGTGGAAGAACCACAGTTGTTACTGATTAATTACTTTGCCGATATCGCTCCAGCTTTCTTTCTATCCCAATAATTTGGAGATCACCGAGAAAACTCAAGTCGCCACAATAGGATATCGTGCTTAAATACGAGTAATATTCGTTAGTTCCGCTAGTTATAATCTTATTTCTTATGAAGCAATAAATCTGTTATTGAAGGAAGCAGTCTGTCACGAAGTTTTATTAATGCTAAAATAATTGAGCAATATAAATAAATTTTGGGAGAAAAGACAAGTAGTGAGAGGGAGAGTAGTCATTTGCGGTTCTTCCGTTTGTGGTTGAGTTGGCAACGTTAATGGCCACGAGTTTTAATGATAATTTTGATAAGGGTGAAACTTACGATGTGTTCGTGTGAATTAGGCAGTTAGTTGAGCCTACGTCAATGTTGACCAAATTATTAACTATGACACACTCGAAGACAGAAGAAGGCTAGATTGTTGTGACCCATATTAAATAAACCAAGCACCGCACGCATACACTAGACTTAGGTCTTGAAGAATGACCGAATCGGGCTTACAGATTATTATTATTATTATTATTATTATTATTATTATACAGGACGATTTATTCGAAGCCGTACGCATAGCTAAGGCCAAAGTCAAAGGCGTCTAACAACCAAACGAAACTTTAAACAGGTGTGTCTTCATGTTCTTCAAAAACGCTCCTGGCGAAGTTTCCATGGTGACCACCCTTGGCAGGGTGTTCCACAGGATTGGGTTGCCTCTCCGAAAGGATCTGTCCCCCGAGGGCAGGAGTCCTGGCCGGAGGGGGGACAAGCAGCGGATTGCGATTCCACGACCGAAGCTGGGAACGGTATTGTACTGACGGAGCAGGTTGAATCAAGTCACGAAGATAGGTAGGACAGTGCGGATCATAAAGTGTCCGAAACGTGAGCCAACACCGTTTCAACACAATGCGCTCCGAAATCTTCAGCCAATGGAGTTGATCTTTCAGTGGCTGTAAAACATGGGCATTCCATTTCAGACCGAATATTAGCCGCACAGCTGTGTTAATCACAGATTGGAGGGAGTTCAGTCTCGTCGTAGGCAGACCCAATAAAACACTATTGCAATAGTCAATGCGCGACAGGACCAGTGCACGGACCAAACTGATGGAATCAGGTAGAGGGAGATATCGGCGGATGGTTTTTAGCCTTCTCAGATGGAAGAATCCCAGCCTGGAGACATTGGCGATATGCCCCGAGAACGAGAGAGTCTCATCAATCAGTACTCCAAGAAGCCGCAAGTCGGTTTTGGGGACTATTTCCACGCCGTCACCCCAGACCGACTCACGTCGAATCAGGTGTTGGCCCCGCGGGCTACTAAACCAAAGCAGTTCCGTTTTGGTCGGGTTTAGCGCTAGCCGGTTTTCATCGGCCCACCGCCGAACCAAGGAGATGCAGGTGGAGATGCAAAATATGGCCCCACCTATTTCAGATGGGAGACATGAAGTGAGCGCCTGCACATCGTCAGCATAGGCAAAATGGGTAGCGCCACACCTTTCAATGACACGACAGACGTCGGCCACGTAAAGTATGAACAAGAGCGGCCCCAGGACTGACCCTTGAGGCACCCCACAACTGACCCTACGTGAATCGGACTTATGACCCAACCCGGTGACCGACTGACTACGATCTGACAGGTAGTTCCGGATCCAATCAAGAACTGGGCCTTTTATCCCATAGGTGGTATAGAGACGTTTGAGCAGGATGTCGTGATCTACGGTGTCAAATGCCGCTGAAAAGTCCAGCAGGCATAGGAGCGCAAGGCGGCCGTTCGAGACCGCTTCCACGATGTCATTATAGATCCGGAGCACCACTGTCTCTGTGGAATGTTCCTTGCGATACGCCGACTGGTCCATGGGCATAAGGCCATTCCTGATCAGATAGGCAACAAGCTGGTCGTTCACTGCCCGCTCCAACAATTTCGCAAGAAAAGGGAGGTTCGCAACCGGGCGAAAGTTGCCGGGCTCACTCGGTTCCAAACCCTGCCGCCTGAGATGTGGCCTAACCTCTGCGCTCTTCCACCGTGCAGGGAATTCACAACTCGTCAGCGAGACTGACAACAGAACCGCAATGTACGGGGCTAGCTTTCCAATAACTGCTTTCAAAAGCCACATCGGCACTGGGTCAGCAGCACACTGCTTGTTTGGCGCCTTAGTCACCATAGCGATGACATCCTCAGGTGAGAGTGGAGAGAGTGAGGTCAGCTCGCACCCTGGACCCGCCGCATAACCAGCAGGGTCAGCTCCGGCTGTTCTCTCCCTGACCGCCGAGACTCTACCGTCCAAGAAACTATGATAGTCATCCGCTGAGAATCCGGAGGAGAGACCGGGGCCATTACATTTGTTCCCAAGAAGATTGTCCAGCAGCTTCCACGACTGGCGTGCATCACCCTCAGCCCCAGCAAGCCTGTCGTGCCAGTAGCTCCGCCCCTTCTGTCTCACTAGCCGCCTGCTGGATTTGAGTGCAGCCCTCCAGGCACCATGCGCAGCAGACTCGCCAACAGTTCCTCTGGACTTCCGAAATTTCCTCTCCAAAAGACGAGCCTCACGCCGTGAGCTTCGACAGTCCGAATCGTAGAATGGTCTGCTAGGGCGAACTCTTACCGACATCTCCGTTTCCGGCACGATCAGATCAAGTATCGCCAAGATCTCACGGTCAAAACTGTCAGCAAGGTCAGAGGCAGTCATACCCGGATCAACTGGTCTACAAAGCTGCGAGTCCCCCAGCCTCCTGGTAAACTCATCAAGATCAAACTTACTCCAGATCCTCCGATGGATGATCCGATATGTGGGGAGAGGGCACGCTGTCGCCAACGACCAATGAACGATTATGAAAGATTATGTATTATACGACGTTTATGTGTAAAAATACATTTATTTAATGAACTTCTAACTACCGAAATATCTTCACAACAAAGTAAGAAGCGCCATAAGAGATCGTTGAACTGTACATCAGTAAGTAAGTGTCCGACATCTAACAACAACATCTAACATTAGGGACTGAAAATAAATGACGTCATGCACTTAGGGGTAGTGGGGTCCAACATTTGTGACGACGTGTGACGACGGAGGAGGGTTTCCAGAAATGTGACGTCACACAATACTAAATACTGTTATTAATACCGCAGTGCTATGTTATCGCAAAGTTGAACCTATTTCACATTTATAATTCATTTTTAAAAAGAATTTGAAAAGTTGTTTGATTTCGCTTAATCTATAATAATTATAATGAGTATTTTCAAGCGAAATCAGTGCAATACCCGCTTCATTCAAGAAATAGGTGAATTGAAGCATTCATTTTGACATTAAAAAGATGGGGGGAGGTTAACGCGTTGTGACGTCATTTTTAGGGATCTGACTTTCTGTGACGACTTGTGTCGAGGGAGGAAGGGGTAAAAAACTGCCAAAATCGCGTGGTCATTTATGGACGGCCCCTTATAAGAGAAACGCTGCTACATAATGCAGTGCCAAGATCTTTTATCCACTAAGCAAACAGACTACTTTTGAAAGAGGATTCGACCGCTTAGGTCATCGTATATGTATGTACTGTACTGTAGATTGCTAAACGTTGTTGTGTTGCTACGTTTAATTCCGAAGCATCAATGGATATAATATTATATTTTCTAGTAAACTAGACAAACGACCCAGTTTATTACACGGTCTGAACAAATGACCATTCTAACACTAACACGGTCTTGTTTTATGTTTATTAATAATATTTTTAGATTCAAACGCTACTAATTGGATTTCTATGCAACATTATTTCAATTTCAACGCTAACAACTATTCCAGGGTTTCCCAAACCTTTTATAATTGCGACCCACTTCAGCGGCTTTGTAACATGCTGCGACCAGGGGCGGTTCGTGGGATAGGCAATAGGGTGGAGTGAAAGAAACTTTTTTGGAATTTTTAATTCCAATAGTGATCAAATGTTGCCTATGATAGCGCACAAGTACTGCAAGAAATTTGGCAGTCACATGTTGACGTCTTCTGCCCTCTACCGGACGATTTAAAGACGCCATATTGATTTTTTGAAATTTGAAGCCATTTTCGGTTGCAACATTTCATATTAACATTACATAAGTCTATTTTTACTACTGTGCATTAGCCACGATTTTGCAAATATACGTCGCGCACGACTACAGTGGCCTAGTTGAAGACGAAGCCCTGCTAATTATTGTTTTTATCAGTAAATGCGGAATTATTATGGCTGGAAGTAGTCGGAGAAAAGGGCCGGACTGTCCAATATTTGCAGTTTCAAGTTGCAGAAAGATATGGAATATCTGATAGAGCTGCAGCAGACATTGCATCAAGCATACTTACAGACTTTGGAATGGTAACACCTGGCGATAAATCTGAAGTTATTGACCGATCAAAACTTCGAAGAGAAAGAAAACGGCTGCGTGAAGATCTGATCTCGGAGTCTGCAAGCAGAACCACGAATCTTCGTGGTTTGTACTTTGATGGCAGAAAAGACAAGACCCTAATGCAGAAAGAGGTTGGAGGTAAGCTGCATCACAGGACTGTTTTTTAAGAGCACATAGTGCTGATTGAAGAACCCAACCCAAACTATCTGGGACATATTGCTCCAGTGCGTGGCAATGCTGCGTGTATACAGGAGGGCATATCAGATTTCTTAGAAGAAAGAAAGATAAGCATCCAATCGTTGGCAGCCATAGGTTGCGATGGAACGGCAGTTAACACAGGACATAAGGGGGTATCATCCGATTGTTAGAAGTACATCTGAAACGTCCACTATACTGGTTCATATGCCTATTGCATGGCAACGAGCTGCCACTACGTCACCTGTTCGAGCATCTTGACGGTAGTACTACAGGACCACGCAGTTTTTCAGGCCCACTTGGACAACAACTTCAACGATGTGAGAATATGCCAATGGTTCAGTTCAGGGAAATTGAATGCGATTTACAAGTCCTACCTGACTCTGTTTTGCAGGATCTCAGCACAGATCAGAGATACTTGTACGACATGTGTCGAGCTCTCAATAGTGGTTCATCATTCATGCGATGAAGCACTGTTGAATAAAAGTCCGGGAAAACTCGTAATGTCTCGTTGGTTGACTCTAGCTAGCAGAGTACTACGCCTGTACATAGCCACCAAGGAACCAAGCAAGTCTCTCTCGACAATCACAGAGTACGTATTGAAGGTCTACGCCCCTGTTTGGTTTGCAGTAAAGTGCAATCCGTCCTGCAAAAATGGTGCAAAGCATCTGTGGATGCTCGTTAACCCCTTAACTGGGGATCCCGGATATATCCGTCCATTTTACATTGAGTTACAGTTAAATACACAGTTAAGGGGTTAACAAATCGCGATATTTGCCTGATGATTTGAAGTCGATAGTCGATCCGGTCATTGAGAGAAACGCCTTCTATGCTCATCCTGAAAATTTACTTCTCTCAATGATCATGGATGAGCGAAAAGCAATTCGAGAATTGGGACAGAGACGGATAATGAAGGCTCGATCGTGCAATAAGTCAGAGAGAGTTCACATATTTCAACCTCCTAGTCTGCGATTTAATGCATCCGATTATACGGAATTAATTGATTGGCAGTCATGTGAAATTACTGGGCCGCCTCTAACGAAGGTCATAAGTGATGACGAACTGGAACAATTGTTGTTCAACAATTCCAACAAATCAGCAATTGAATTCCCTCGCTTTCCTTGCCATACTCAAGCAGTCGAGAGGTCTGTTAAGGCCGTTACAGAGTCAGCATTGACGGTTGTTGGACAACATGCAAGAGACGGATTAGTCCGAGCAAAATTTGAAGCTATGAAGACAATGTCCGCATTCACAACAAAATCACAACAAAACGTGATTTCGTTACTAAATAATTTCATTTCCAATGCAAACTAATGTGAATATTCTGAATATAACTTTGGCCCATCGCTATCTGTGATTACAGTGGGTAGGCCACACCAATTTACCTAGTTTAAGCTGAAGTATTACAATAAGTATTAATGTTGTTCAGTGTTCACGTTCACTCTTGGTAGATATATAAAAATTCTTACTTTCGCATATTAATAATATAACTGACTTGGTAGAGGATAGAAGATGTATACATAGCAAGCTCATATTTGTCACTTTTTATCTATATGTTGCTATGCAACTTTTATTAGGTATTGGATTCCTTAATTACAATTTTTATGTTTTTCCCAATACTTTCACTACATCCGTCTTTAAATCGTCCGGTAGAGGGCAGAAGACGTCAACATGAGACTGCCAAATTTCTTGCAGTACTTGTGCGCTATCATAGGCAACTTTTGATCACTATTGGAATTAAAAATTTTAAAAAAAGTTTTTTTCACTCCACCCTAATAGGCAAACTAGGCGGCTGCCTAGGGCGGCAAATGTCAAGAGGGCGTCAAAATGGCCGTCGCTAGAACATAGAGACGTCATATTGCAGCTCCCAGAGCCGGCGCGTGGGGCCTGCACAGCCTGCGGCCGTAGGAGGCCCCGCCGGCCTCAGGGGCCCCGCCGGCTTCGGATATTTAAGAGTTTTCATTTTTCTTATTCTTAAGTAGTATTTGTTTTGTTTTTTGCTCATCAGGCCATTTGAAGAGGCGAAAATATATACGGATCACCTTTTTCTTTTTGCTCGTCAAGACATTTAAATAAAGTTGCGCTCGTTGCGCAGGGGGCCCCCGAAAGTCACGCGCCGGCTCTGGCAACCCCCTTTGATCTTGTGCTATTTGATCTTGTGTTATTGCCGACTTAGTCAGAAGATGTTGCGACCCAGATACTGAGAAAATTAACCTATAAAACCTCCAACAGCAAGCATCCTAGCAAGGTCAGACAGTGACGCAGTGGCACATACTGCAGTGACGTCACAATATCGTGGCAACGCCCTAAATTAATTCTGGCCAATCGTTGAAGACAAAATAAAACTTTTAATGTTTGACGGTTGACACAGTTAGGTCTACATACTTTTGCGTCAAATCGGATTTACTTCGTATTGAATTTATTGCAAGGTTAGAAACTTTAGTTAATTTTTAATCATGCAACAAGAAAAAAACTGTCCGGTGCAAAACGCAAAGCCCAGAGAGACTAGGACATTAAAAAATACAGCGAGTCGTAATAATTAATCATACATGTATGTCCGAAATTTTTCAAAATTTAGCAATAGCTGTGGAAATAATGGGTACAATTCCTGTTAGTGTGGCATCTGGAGAGTGGAGAAATACGTTTCTCGCGGTTAAAACTTATAAAACATTATTTACGGTCGTCGATGAGCCAAGAACGATTAACATACAGCCATTCTCTCAATTTGAAAGTGAAGAATCCAGCAAAACAGATGTTGCCGATATAACTAGAGAATTTGCTGCAGCCAAAGTGCTCCGTGTTGGCTAGGCCTATTTAAACGAAGTGTCTTAGTGTGTGGGCTTCCAGCATTCTAATTAAACCGCTGATTGGTCTAATGAATCACGTGGTTAGAGTTAGAGTTAGATTAAGTTCATTCGACCAATGAGCGGTTTAATTTGAATGCGGGCAACCCGCATATGTGTGTTGTGTTTGTTTATAGACGCGTCCGTATCAAAGACGATGGGCGTATACTAGGCTATATGTGTGTTTGTGTGTGTGTGTGTTTGGCTCCTCCTTTCTCAACTAGGGCATGCCACCGGCTATGGCGGAGTTGGCAGCCCGCATACTACTTTCGTATTTAAATGATATATCCTGAAGCTTAAATCATTCATTGAACATGTTGTGAGATGTGAGACATGTGATGTTACGAAGGATTACTAATTTACTAAGCAGCTAAAACAATTAACTGTCTCTTTAGATATACAGTGTTAAATAAAATGTTGCTAATAAAGGAAATATGTATAGCCGTGTTTAAGCAATGGAATAATCCGAATTATAGCCTATATAGGCCCTACCCCGATCGATTGCTTGCTTCTTCTTTGAGTTCCTGATATCCTTTATTCAATCGATCGATCGGAGTGGAGAAACTGGATACCTGGACCTGTCGAGAGACAGAAACACTGATGATGATGATAGGCCCTACCTGGCCCCTATATATAATATGTATATTAGGGTGGGTCGAAAATTATATATTTTTGAAGTTGTGAAGCTGTAACATGTGTAGAAAGTTGCTCCTGAATATACTGATTCTGAAAAGCGTTACTTTTTTTTCAAATCGACAATGTTTTCCACTCCCAACTTTCACTTGAATAAATAGCACCCTTTCGTAAAAGCTAGAGATTTTATTAAATATTTGAATTTAGAATACTTTAAAACAAGCAATTATTTTTGCAAATCATACTTATTTTACTTATATTTCCATGACTAAAATGTACTGTCACATGTGGAGTAAACTCAACGGTGCAGCCATTACAGGGACTGGGTTGATCCTTCCAACATACCACATGTGGCTACAACTATGAGAAAACTGAGAAGCTGAATCTTTCCCATACTTTTAAAAGTATGGGAAAGGAAATTTTCAAAATTTTCCTTTGAGAAACTGAAAAAAGCACAACAATTAGTCATAATTAGAAGTCATATATATTTAGAATTGCCAAAAAAGCAGAATGTTACTTTTCTTCAGTCATTGATTTATACGAGTCACATGAAATGATTTATACGAGCCACATGAAATGATTTATACGAGTCACATGAAATGATTTATACGAGTCACATGATTTACAGTATACGAGTCACATGAAATCGGCTTTGCTATCAATCCTATAGGCAATTCCAGTTGCGACACTTTGCATTGTAATATCATGCCATGTCTCGCTTTGTGGCCGTAAACTTTTGAACTGGCTGCAGTTATATATCTTTGATTGCTCTTTCTACAGCTTGTGCATGGCACGGCATATGAGGCAGTATACTTGGTTTGTCAGAAGTAAGCTGCTCATAAGCTGGATATCTGGACTTGAATCACGACCTTTTTGTACTGCTAAGCATGACTTTAGGAAATACAGCTGATCCCAATTTAGGTCTGTTTCTAATAGTTTCATCAATATCCAAAACCTTTCCTGAAACGGGTAAGAAGTTAGTCATAGGCAGGTCTTTTGGATCACAGTAAAGAACTGATGCAATTACACCTGAAGACGACGAAGGACCCGTAGTAGTTCCGCTATCTAGTATTGCAAAGTACTTTCTAAAAGGAAGTTCATTAAAATGCAGTATGTACACAAGCCACTGCAAGGGCCTTCCTAAACTCTTTTCCAACCTTCTGATGATTAAATTAATTTTCCACTATTATTTTTACCATCGCATATACTAAAGCTGAAAGGCTTTCTGTTGAATCTGTATCATGTATGACATACAGGATCTCATTAGCAGCATCTCCTGATTTACTACTGCTAGGTACAACATGATGTATATAGTTATCTCCTGGAAAAGATACAATGAAATAGGATTCTTCCTTTATAGTCCTTCGGGACCCTGAAGCATTTACCAGCGTAACATCCTGCTTTCCATCAAAACCAATACAGTGTAGTTTCTGCTTCTCATCATTATGCTCAACATTAACATTCTTCCTAAAAAACCTTTGGCGTCGCAACTTATCCACTGTCGCTGGAGACAACATGTTAAGGTCTTTAATAACTGCATTAGCAATAAGGCATGAATCGCGGTCACTTATTTTGTAGCGATCAACTGATTTCCAGCCTTTTCCAGCGTTGAGGTTCCAACAGTATGCTTTAGAAACATCCTCACACGTAGGAATTTGTCGCTTAGGAAAGTCTACTGCTGGTTAGAGCCGCCGAGAGAAATTATGGGCCCCTGTGCAGAAGGGCCGACGGGCCCCTGACAGCAAGTCAACAAGTCTAAAAATTTCTCATTTTTGCTTGTCACTTTTTACGAAACGGTGTTGCGACTCTCAAAAACTAGTGACGACCTTTTTTTGCTTGTCGCCGTTTTCCCGCTGTTTATGATGTCATCCGCGCCCGGGCCCCCCTTTAACTCGTCGGGCCCCTGTGCATATGACATGTCGACCTCTTTTTTCTTATTCCTGTTAATAAGTCATCTTCATCATTGGCCCTGGGGCCCCTTCAGGCCCCTCTCGGCGGCCCTGCTGCTGGTCCGAACACAGAGTGTTCTACAACACTCACTTGTACAAATCGACGCCATGTTGGCTCATAAAGAAATAAAAAATGATTTTTTATAATTCAATGACACCTAAAATACAACAATAAAAAATGTTTATAGGACTTAATGAAAGCAAATAAATAGATAAGTAAAACATATGAACATCACATATTGCATTATAACATAAAATAATGTATAAGAAAATTGCAAATATTTAAACCAAAGTTGGGACCTCGTAACGATATCAAAATTTACTTTCTCTTGCATTTTAGCAATATATTGATGTAAGAGCAACTTTTTAATCATGTTAGAACAAAAACATAGACTTTTTAAACATAGACAAAATTTTCGACCCACCCTAATGTATATATATATATATATATATACATATTTTACACTGTAAATCGGAGTCAGGGGCAGCCATGGACCTGCTTGCCTAGGGCGCCAGAAACTCACGAGCCGGTGTCGTATAAATTTATACGACACTGTCCCTGGCCGCGACCTTCGATGCTGTTAATCATTCTATTCTTCTTCATGAACTTGAACATTGGTTTGGAATCTGTGACATTGCTTTGCATTGGGTTTCTTCATATTTGCATCCCCGCACTCTATAAGTGATAATAATAATAATAATAATAAAAATAATAATAATAATAATAATAATAATAATAATAATAATAAGTAAAGTAAAGTAAAATCTCGTAAACTTATACAGCGCCCCGGAAAGCAGTACAGCAGTAGCTGCTTATTCTTATGCGCTTAATCTTTTTTGAAATAGCTATAGACAAGGTGGTTTGTCTGCCGGCCAAAGTTCAGTGTATCTATGAGGCGGCGGGTCAGGTTGTTATTGCTATGGGGGGAAATGACTTTTCGAATAGGAAGGTTTTCAGTTTAGACCTAGAGGCTTGAGGAGACAATGAAGGAATTAAAGGAAATGAGGATTCGGAGCTTATTGTTTGACCATGTCGTAGGGAGGCTGGAATTTAGTTCCAAAGTTCTGGTGCGGCGTATGAGAAAGCGCGGTTGCAGATTTTGAGTGATGACTGATTTAACGGGCGTGAAAGTGTGAAATGAGATGATGATAGTGTAGGTCGGGGAGGCTGAGGCGTTAAGAGTTTACGAAGGTAAACCGGTTTTGACGAATGAAGTGAACTGTAAGTAATCGTTATTATCTTGTACTGGATACGTTCGGATATTCAATAATGATAATAATAATAATAATAATAATAATAATAATAATAATAATAATAATAATAATAATAATAATATTATTATTATTATTATTATAATAGCAAGGTTTAAAGTGGTTCATTAGGGTGAGTAGGGTCTGCCCTGTGTGAGAACCACTTTCGCACTTATCAAAATCTAGTAACCTACAGTACTGAGGCCCATTTTGAAGTCGTTCACACTCATAGTCATTACAATATTCTTGTCCCACCGATCTGCCTTGTGGTGTCCCTCAAGGCTCGGCACTTCTTGATGAACATCAAGTTGCTTAGAATCTTTTTGCTGATGATACTCAAATTCTCTTCTCTTTTGACCATTCTTCTTCAAATTCATCCCTTGAGACCTTACAGTGGCTCTCACACAGGGCAGACCCCACTGAACCACTCTAAACCTTGTTATTATTTTTTATTATATCCACTGCCTTCACTAATATTCAGTCATGGATGAATTCAAACACTATAAGCTTCTTTTAAATTCATCAAAACCCGAGTTCTTGCTATTAGGTACTCCAGCTCAATTGACCAAATTTCAATCTCTGAAATCTGTAGTATTAGGAAATTCCACTGCTGTCCTTAGAAGTACTTCTGCTCGCAACCTTGGTGTGGCATTTGACTCTTACCTCTCTTTTACTTGTCACATAAATTCAATCTGAAAAATTTCTCATTATCATGTTCGGGAATCTATCGCAACAGACACCTCCTTCCTAAGCCTGTTCTAATTTAGTTAGCCAATGCAATGGTATCTAGTCGCCTAGATTATTGCAATTTCCTGAATTTCGGCACCACAAATTCAAATATGCAGAAACTTCAGAGAGTATAAAATTCCTTAGTTAAAGTCATATCCAAAGCTCCCAGATTCGAACATACACGGTGTCTATTAAAAAAAACCAGCAGGAAAACTATGATTTCTTAAAAGTTCATAAATGTATTTGTATCAAAATTTCCAAACTTCTACAACACATATTTCCCCACCTTTCTGCCTATTTTCATCTCATTTGCATGTAAGGTAGCCATTTTGTGAGATATCAAAGTGAAAATTCGATTTTTACGATTCAACAGACAAAATTTTATTGAGTGTCTAGAAATTTCAACTTAAACCACAATTGTTCAAGATGATTATCGGACATAATTGCAAACCCTAACCCTAACCCTAACCTTAATTGCAAAAATTGTTCGGTATCCAAAGCCAAGCTCCCGCAATGTCTGAATTCGCATCTTATCTTCATTCGATATTTTACACATTTTGAAAGTTTAAATCAAACTTTTATTGTTATGTCGAATTCTGCGAGATTAAAACATGTTTACAAAATTGCATTCGATTTAAATTTACTACTACTACTGGAACAACAACAACAACTGCTACTAGTACCACCAAAATTGACATGAAGTGAAATTTATGTGAAGCTATAGATATTTAGGCCTGTCATGCTGCGACTGAGTAGTAAAAATCGAAGTTTGACTTTGATATCTCACAAAATGGCCATCTTACATGTAAATGAGATAAAAATTGGCAGAAACGTGGGAAAATATGTGTTACACAAGTTTGGCAATTTGGATAAAAACATATTTAGGAACTTTTAAGAAATCAAAGTTTTACTGCTGGCTTTTTTTTCGTAGACGCCCTGTATAACTCCAGCTAGACAGACCCTACATTGGCTTCCTATCAAATACCGATTTAATTATGAAATTTGTCTTTTAGTATTTAAAACCACATTATATATTGAATCCTTTTACCTTAAGATGCGACTTATCGTTCGACCTACTTCTCACTCCACTAGGTATTCGGCAGGACTTTCATTTGTTGTAGGCCTACCTTATTCTCGAACCGTCATTGGCACTATTTGTCAACTGAAATTAGATAAAACACGAATCATTTCAAAATAACTGTGTATGGAGAATTGCAGGCCTATAAATTTCTTTAAATCTAAGCTTACCTGCAAACTTTCAAGGCGTTTGACGTGGTATTGGTTAGAAAAGGACAATACGTTTGAATCTAAATTCGCGATGCCCGCGACCCTTTAGACTGAGCCTTTCGACCCACTTAAAGGTCGCGAAGTACAGTTTGGGAAACACTGAACTATTCGATAAATTAATTAGCAACCACTTTTTTCGTCTTTATGTCTTATTAGAAAATTATTTTAATACTAGCTGTTAACCCGTCAAAAATGACGGGAGAAAGTGACTATCTCCTTCTCTGATTTATTTCAAAAGTTCGTATTGCTACATATAAATTTTTTTTTAATTCTGAAAATGTAAAGTGAATGCGTAGATTATCATTTAAAGTTTTTTGTGCTCATTGAGTGGTCTTGCCCCCTACCACAAGGAGCTGCACACCATAACGGAACCTACGACTACAGTTTGGGCCTACGATTCCATTGAAATTTGGTCTCCCAGGGGGATGCGCCCTCCAGTGTTACCTACGGCTTCCTTTGGGCTTACGGCTTCTTTTTTTGCTTACGGACCCAAAGGGGCTTTGTCTCCCACGGGAGGCTGTGCCCCAGTAAGGCCTACGGCCACACATGGGGGCTACGCTCCAGTAAGACCTGCGGCCCCACGCGTGGGGGGGGCGCCCATCAGTGGGGCCTACAGCACCCTCGGAGGCTTGGGCTTGGTCTCCGACGGGAGGCTGCTCCCCAGTAGGGCCTACGGCTCCCACGCCGGCTTGGGCTTGATTTACGATGGGAGGCTGCGCTCCCCTTCCAGTAGGGTCTACAGGTTACGGCCCAAGACAGGGGACTGCGTCCCCAGTAGGGGCTACGGCACCGCATGGGGTACTGCGCCCCCAGTGGTGTCGTACAATGTGTAGGCAATCGGGACGATTCGTCCGGCTGCGAGCGTCAAACGCTCCTTCGATTATACAGTTTGGTTGTCAATGGCAACGAATTCTTCCAACATCGGCCGCCGTGTATCGTGACTGACAAACTTAACTTACCTTACCGGATGAAGAGAATTATTATTTAAGATCCATCCCTTAGATTGATATGACAATGATTGTTCTACGCTGAAACGCACATAGCAGTCAATAAGTAAAATGCACTGCACTTGTATTTGCAGTATTATTATTATTTGACTCACAATACTACAATCCTATCTCAATCCAGTAAATAATCAATCAAGCAATCAATCAATCAACCAACCAACCAATCAACCAATCAATCAATCAATCAATCAATCAAGAAACTTCTATGGCGACATTATCATAAGGTGACATTATCATAATGCGTAGGGCATCAGCCGATGGTGCACCAAATCCAAATGGAATTAGAGCCAAGTCAAGCCGGAGAGATCAGTCAGAAACGGTTCTTTGTAGGTTAATTGTCAGGCGCATTATTCACGATCGTTTGCATTTGAAGAGCCTGAAGCAGCATTGTGCGCAAGAGCCGACTGCAGTCAATTGTCTAGCTCTTAGGACTCGATGAAAGCATCTTGCCTTTCAAGTTATGGAAATTGTGTTGAATGGCGTATCTTTCAAAGTTGTTAAGCCAGGTCATTATTGATGTTGAGTATCCATAGAACATGCAAGCATAAGGATTGAAAAACAAACAGCAAAACAAGACAATGTAAACCAGTTGCATCTGTGATTGTATTTGTCATTATTTTTCAAAGAAGCAAATGCCCGCCTGGATTCGCCTATGATGCAGCTGCAGTCTCGAAATGCTATTCGGTGGTGACTCAGAAACTGACCAGGGATGAAGCACAAGCAAGATGCAAAGAACTGCATCCAAAGGCACGTTTAGTCAGCATTGGCAGCGCACTTGAGGATCAACTTCTACAGGAGATCGTCAATGACTACGGTAAAAAAATAATTCACTTCCATTGAATTAGCGTTTTTATCACCAACACATATCAATCAATCAGTAAGCTTTTATGGCGTCACTGTCACAGTGTCTAAGGCAGGGGGTGGCCAAACTTACAATAATCCGGTTTGGCACCTTCTGGCAGCAGCACTTGTTTTGCTTGAGCCTCGACTTGTCGCCGTTCCTGAGAGTTACTGGCGTCTTGTTTTTGTGCCATTTGCGAGAACTGCGTTCCTCTTGTCGGTTTCCGATGAGTTTACGCCGTCTTCGGCATTTTCCTTCCTGCTCTGGAAGTTTTCAATCGGTCGTCGTCGCCGTTGTCTCGTCCGCCATCTTGTCCACCTGGCTCCACCATAATGGCCGCCGGCGTGCATCGTCAGAGTGAATTCGATCGAATGTCAATCCAGTCTTCGCTGGAATTTCCAACTCAGTCGATTTGCCGAGTTCGGCGATGACTACGTAATGTAATGCAATGCAATGTAGCATTTGTATAGCGCCTCTTATATCTCTACACAGAGGCGAACCTGGTATTGGAGTCGCATGATAAGTGTTATCGCGGAAGACAGCCTCTTATAAATTCATCGCCGGACCTTGCCACTCGCGGAGTTCCGGTTAACACCTTGCGAACTATCAGCGCTCGCTTCTTTCGCTCTTCGCTGACGTGTCGATGTCGTTAACCCTCAACAGCACACGTGAAAATAATTACGAATTAGCACACCTGGGGTCCATTGGACCCCGTTCTAAGTTTCACAAGATTGTGTACATATCGCATTAATTATGAAACAGAAAATAATGTTTAGTGTTTATATGCATAGAAGACACAAATTTAACGTTGTTTGAGTTTTTTAGGTCTCGTATCTAGAGGACAATAAAATTCAAAAACTGCTTTGCCAGTCACGACTGCAGTTCGCAGTCTTCGCAGCTTAAACATGCATGTTCAATGCAGACGTTTCGTCCACATTTACTGCGTTGCTGTCTGACTTTGCGATCCGAATTTCTTGGGCACAGCTCACATAGCTGTATATTGTCTGTTTTTGTATTTGTTTGGTCAGTTGATTGTGCATTCAGGTGGCCTAATGTTGCCAATGCTTGCCTTGCATGCTCTTAAACAGCTATGGGATTCTGCAGACGCATATGAATGTGTTCTGCGACAAACTTTTTACTCAGGCTCATGGGAACGTTAGGATGGCACAAAACATAAGGAAGTTCTAGTACGCAAAAGCATTGTTTTTGGGATCAGATGACTTAAATATTAATAAAATAGAGGCTCACTCAAATAACTTCGCCTGGGTTCCATTGGACTCCAAAGACATTTTATAAAAATTTTCAGTGATCAGTAGGCCGCCAACTAAAGTTATACTACGTACTGATTTGTGACATCGTAGGTCACAATGTCCTAAAAGCATATCACTCAGTTATTTTCAGTACTGAAGTTATACATAAATAAAGCTGCCCTGAGGTCTAACGCACCCCAGGTGTGCTGTTAAGGGTTAAACTATTCTCTCTTGGAAGAGTGCTTCCCAGGAATTCACCGCCGTATCTCGTTACGGAATGCGAATTCGTTTTCACCATCTGAGCAGAATTTTAAAACCATCTTCCTATTTTCTTTGGCATGTCAACGTTGTCAAAAGCGCTTTTGACTTTGGACTATTTAGCTAAGCTACAGCGCTATATAAATTGTCTTAGTGATAAAGCATTCTGAAGAATTCGATCTAATTTTTCCGCACCTCTACATTGACCGCATGTGGCGATTTTGTTTGTATAAACATCATATGGCATGCAAGCAATCTGCGCGAAAATACGGTACTAAATAAAATATATTCGAATCTAACCAACATTGAAAATTTGTCTGAATAGTGTGTTTTCGCAAAACCCGAAAATATAAAGAAAGATTACATTATACGTTACTTTCCCGTTATCCGGACCCCAGTGAAGAGATATTAGGGTTAGGGTTAGGGTGAGGGTTAGGGTGAGTGTTAGGGTCTTAGCCTAACCATAACCCTAACCCTCACCCTAACACTAACCCTAACCCTAACCGCCACCCTAACCCTAATATCTCTTCACTGGGGTCCGGATAACGGGAAAGTACCCATTATACAGTAAACAATTTATGAAGAAGTTTGCTATTCATGAATATTCTCGTTGAAATTTACGTAGATGTGACAAATGTCTCCAATTGTTTAGGTTGCAATTTCAAATATCATTTTGGGCACAGGAGCCAGATTTTGGAATGTAATGTATAAGGTCTAAAGTTGGAATGTAATGTATAAAGGGGTTCGCTAGGTGGCGCCGCTATGGCTGCCCGTGCGTGCTCTACGCGCTTGCGAAATCGTTGCCGATTTTGGCATTCACCGACGTTTTTGCGCCTGGAATCATGGTCGGGTGCAAGGATTAGAGATTCGTCCGTCGGTTTTCCGAAGAGTTTCTAACAGTCCTCGTTTTAACCTGTCGTTCTGAACGTTCCAGTCGGTCGTCGCCGTTGATAGGCCCGTTCACCAATGGCGACCATTGATGTAGCGCCATGTTGCTCCTTGGCTTGGATGCGATAGACTGCCGTTCTGGATGTCGCTTCCATCTTCGTGAGAACTGCGTTTCGCTCGCCGGATTTCTGAGGAGTGTCTTGCCTTCCTGTACTCTTACACGTTCTTCTGGAGTTTCTAGTCGATTGTTCGCCCGTTGAGAATCTGCCAATGTCAGCCGATTTAATCGGTTGCTGGGTGATATTCAATGGAACAGCGATTGACTGCCGCTCTGGACATCATTGGAATCTTCTCCACCTTCGATCTCTTCGATCTTGTCGATCTCTGGAACGTACTATTTCCTCGCGGAAGACCGCTTCTTCGGATTTTCACCGGCGGGTGCCGGATACCGTACGGAGAATTCTTACTTTTAACTTGCGGATTCTCAACACCTACTCCCGTTACTCGTTGGCGTGTCAATGTTGCTGAACTATTTCTAGGAAGGACCGCTTCTCAAGGACTCAATACCGGATTTCTTTACGGTGGCAAAGTTCTTTTTACCATCCAAGTGGATCTTTTAACATCGCCACCTTCTTACATTCATTGACATGTCAGCGTTGTCAAAGCGCTTTTGACTTTGGTATTTTTAACTATGTTACAGCGCTATATAAATTGTCCAATTAACATAACATAACAGAGTATAGAGAAAGCACATTTACAATTTACAACATTACATTTACAACAACATTACTAGTTCAGACCACGAATTTTGAAAACTGACTTCAATAGATCTTGTATTAATTCAAGGCATGCGGAACACTGAACATCACTGGCGGTTGGCAATAGACTTATAGTGGATAGTGTTTTAAGTAACTGGCATTATGTAGCGCCAGTACAACTTCAATATTCGGTTTAATATACTTGAGTGGTCTTCTTCCTTTGCCCTCTCCTCCTCTTCCGCCCTTCCACAACTAATGCTTCATAGGAATCGGATTTCACGGAAACTAATTAACCCTCAATCGACCGACATATTTTACGCCTTAATCTGACCAACTGGGGTCCTTTGGGACCCCATTTACCTTTACTGAAAACTAGCGATCTTAAGCACAACTAAATGAAGTTTGTATAACATTCAATTCATAATTATCATAAAAGGAGGCCCTATCAGACTATGGGCGTCCAGAGGGGGGACAAGGGGGTGCAACAGCACCCCTGGGAAAATTGCAAAGTTTTGAAATAAGTAAAATTCCTTATTTCTTTCGTCACATAACCCTGCTTTGCACCCCTGGAAATTGTTGTCATTTCTTTCGTCACAAGACCCTGTTTTGCAGCTCCTGGAAAAAATTTTGCGGACGCCCACACAGTGGCGGCTCCAGGATTTGGCAAGTGGGGGCCGTTGGGGTGGCAACTTCTAATCATGGAGGCCAACCATTTGTTGTTAGGTATGTAGTATTAAGTATAGGTATCAACAGGGGGCCACTGCGGGGCCAGACACTCAGTAGGGGGTACGGGCCCCTCGGACCCCCTGTGGAGCCGCCACTGCGCCCACATATCAGACTTTTAACCACTCGCGCACCCTGTTCAATCTCTCTTTCTGCATTCTTCTGCCTACCTAAACATATATCTGCAGTAAGTGGCTACGTGGTTAGTTCAAACCTACTAAGAGAAGTACTAGAAGGAAAGATGAATGGGAAAACACAGAAAGGCGACCAAGAACATCGATGCTGGAGTGGATGTTCGACACTACGAGGAAAAACAAGTATTCAGCCCTGAAGATAAAAGCTCAAGATAGAAAGCAGTGGCGACGCTGGAGTATTGAACCTGTCTTTGGACAGAGCACCCGAAGAAGAAGAAGTGGTTACAATGTCACAAAATCACAGCACCAACAACGTTTAATCCTGTACTATGCCGTTTTGAAGGGATATTTTGGCGAAAATTACATTTGCCAGGATATGTCACCAGTTGTTCGTCAACACATTGGTCTGACCCTGGAAAAAATCTTTGGCAGCTGAGATAAGAACATTAGGCAAACGTCAAAGAAAACAGATAACTTGTCATCCTTCTGTCTTAGTTGTCTAGTCGATTTGTCATCAAATCTCATGCGTTTCATGATATCACGAAACCGGGGCATGATATCGTTGCCATAACTATTGGTCTTCCTTCACGCGTTGACCATCTTGTGGTTAATGGATACTCCTTTAGATTCCAGCCAAAATACAGAGACCCCAAAATGCGAGAATTTCGTTGTCAGTCACTGGCTTCCACTCGCCATGTTGTTTATCTGGGTTAGTTTCATTCTATTTGCGTATCCTTCTGTTTGCCTCTCATTTGGTTTGCAATATAATGTTGATAATGACGTTTGGAGTTACCCAGAACTGCATGTTTTCCAAAATTGTATTGCATCGTGATCCAGAAGTTACCGGTACACCAGGTATAGTACATATGATATATTGGTTGCAGTGTCTCCTAGTTGGTAGTGGACTTCTCCAATAAATGAAGCCGTTTTACCAATGAATGTTGCATCAGAGGATATGTCATCCTCGTCGTGTTGCTGTCGCACAGATCCTGATGTTCCGGATGAAGATGAGTTACCCCGGCGACCACCTCCGCGACCTCTACCTTTCTCAGTGGTGTCCAAACGGCAAGTGACAGGAGTGTCAACACCCGGTGCGAATTCTGTACTCTTTTGCTCATAAGTGCCTTCGATGTCACTTTGCTCAGAAACTTCTGATACGTGATCTTCATTCTCAGAACTTTCATTTAAACTGCAGTCAATGTCACATCAACAGCTGCCGGTAGCTTTGTACAGCTTGCACTATACTGTACCTAGCTACACGAATTACAGCGGACATATAACCTATACAACAGAATCTACAAATGTCTAATTTGGACAGGACTCTCAAATTCCAGCAGGTATAGTAGCATTGCAATGTGATTATAACAATAGGCACACATTGGACTAATACGGTAGGCTAATAGATTGGGTATACTGTATAGTGTATAGTCCTACTTGATGACAATCACTACACAATGAACCACTGGTCCCTGTCACACAGTAAAATAAATTGATATTTGGAAATTCTATGAACATTTCAAGTCTAACAAAGCAAACACATTGGCTAAAACAACCTTCTGTGCGAAAATTCGAATGGGGCCCCAAGGGACCCCAACACGAAATGACAATTTTAAAAAATTACACATGTTATAAGATCGATTTTATTTTACCCAAACCTGAAGCAGTAGCCAAGCTACAAATTCACTAAACCGTTTTGGAATATCATCAATAGCCGAAAAGTTGCGCAATAAAAACCATGACTGGGGTCCCATAGGACCCCAGCTGGTCGCTTGAGAGTTAATCTTTGTGTGTGGTCTTAATAGTCGTAGCTAGCTTGCATGCATCTCTTCGCTTGACTGTTTGAGACATCAGGGCTAGTCTGTTGCAGCCTGATGCAAGTTAATATTAAATATAGCCTACTGGGTTGACGATTGCTCGCGGCAGTCGGCAGACGGCCGATGATCATTAAACACTCAACATCTCAAGAAAGTCTTATACATTTAATTATAGTAGGGCGATAGTGTTTGCCACTAAATATTGGTTCAGGCAAAATATCAATTTCTGCAATCATATTTGTTGCAAAATTTTATTTTTTTAGATTGTGATGGAAGAGTGTTCGGACCAGATAACATAAGATACCATGATACAAACCACTTTTGGACGAGTGGTAAACGCAAACAAGATAACTGCAGTTTTCCGTTTCATTGGGTGCCAAGTGATCGATATACTCGGGAATTGAGCTTTACCAATTGGTGTCAGGGAGAACCAAACTGCTATATTCCTCAGGAGAATTGTATTGCTCTAACCAGAGCTTACTGTGGTGGCTATTTTGGATGGAATGATATGCCTTGTTCTTGGCCGCTATGCTCAGTTTGTGAAATAGTGAGATTTGGATAAGGAAAAGTGTAATTCATTTGTTTAGCGCCACAGCTGAAAACTAGCCAATAATGGACCCATGTTATATAAGTAATTGAAGTTCGGATTTATACGCATTGCAAATGAAGAATATTTATTTATCTTTTCTACCTTATTATTCAGAACACTAGTCAGAATTGGTAAAGCTAACAAAATCTTGCATAAAATTTGTTGACCAATATAATCAGAATGCATGCGTATCAAAGGTGTAAAATATTTGACAATATAGTAAGGAAACTATTCGGATTTCTCATACTATAATAAATCATTACTAATTGTGTATGCTACTTATTTGTTCTTTGTTATTCATCATCATCGTCGTCGTCACCATCATCATCATCATCATCATAATCATCATCATCATAATCATAATCAACATCTTCGACTGGAGAAATTTCGAATCTGCTAGTTTTTATAGTCACGCATGCTCAGTTTTTCAGTACATGTAGCTCAAGATAGCTGACGTAAACTTGCCAAATTTACGGATACAACCAATGCAATTTATACCAGTGATTCGCAGACAATCGCATGTAGTCTCGTGTGCTTTGAGTCGAACTCATTACTTATAGCACATGAGCTCTGCTTTGCATAGCAATAGCAGCAGTAATTCAGTGCTAGTGAATATAAGGAATCAAGAATAAAACGGTTGAATTCAAAGTACTGTATAGACATTTAAGTGTGTATGATTTCTGAAACGTCGCGCCAATGTAACAATGGTCCAGACATGTATTGTTATAGTAGTAGAAATTTTGGTTTGGCACTCCATTTCCCATTGTCAATGGCATCGCTTTGTCTCTAGAGAGTAGAGGAGTGCACGGTAATGGCTACCGCGGTTTCACCGCGGTAATCCGCGGATTTACCGCGGTAGCGGGATTGAAATCTGTAATTTTGCCGAAATATTAATGGGGACGGAAAAGTTATGACGGTAGTACCGCGGTAGCGGAATCCAGACTGACGGTATTACCGCGGATGCGGTTTCAAAAATGCCGTAAATACCGCGGGAATGGGGACGATTAATCTCGCAATTCAATAATCATGCGTTCGGCCGATTTTAGCATAGCTACTAACCATGTAAGCCTACGCCTTTCAGTTTCGAATTAAAAGGCCATTAAATTGAACTGTTAGGCCAGGCAAGATTGGTTTTGAATCTTTTGATCACTCGACACCATTGTTAGTTCGCAGTTGGTAGAGACCATAAAGCCATTTGAGAACTTGAGGGTAATTGATAAACACACCAGGGGAGAATCATCAGAGCCGGTTTCAGCTTGTTGGGGGAGCCTATAGATGTACAGGACAACAAAAGATAATATAATTTAGAGGTGGGGCGGATTGCAGAGCACTTTGCACAGCTTTGTAATTTGAACGCCTAGTGCCCACTGCCAATTGCCCAGTCTCTCCTGTGCTGCGCCTACCAACCACCATCACTATTTACCTTAGTGCCTCTGACTCAATCACCATCGATTCGGAGGTGGATTAAAAAACTCCACTTAGCTTAGGCCTACTATATAAATTAAACATTTTATAAAGGTACAGAAAAATGGACAAGAAAGAGAGCCAATTCAATTTTCAACGTGTTGCTCACTGCTGGCAGAATGGCATTGGTAGTAAAACCGGGAATGTCCGTTATCTTTTGGTTAGTTTCCGGTATACACGTTGAAAAATGAATTGGCTGACGCTATGGTTATGATGTGCACTAAAGATATCAGGTTAGTAATAGTGTCCCAGTTTCATATATGATTATTGTAGGCCTATAGTTTAGAAGAAACTTTTGAAAAACTTTTTGAAAAGCTACTTCTCGTGTTGGGTACTAACAGGGCGCGATTTGTAGGGGGAAGGGGGATTCCTCCCCACTGCCCAACTGCATCCCCCTACTGCTGCATCTCCCCACAACTACATATCCCCCCACTGCTACATTTCCCCAACAACTACGCCCCAAGCTTGACAAATCCCCTCCCCCACTGCACCAGGTCATAAAATCGCACACTGGGTACTAATAAATGAATAGTTTATATAAAACACCGCGGACGGGGACGGAGACCAAAATGCGGGTACGGGGACGGGGATGGGTTCCGAAATGCGGGGACGGGAATGGGGATGGGAACAGAGATTAGGGGATGGGGTGGGGATGGATTTTAAGTCAATGGGGACGGAGTGGGGATGGAGAAAAGCTTTGCGGGGACGGGAGGGGATGGGGACAACAGTCAGTCCCCGTGCACACCTCTACTAGAGAGTTTGTTTTTATTATTCGCGTATTTGACTTTCTCTCGCTAGCTTTAGTGCTTCTGTTTACTTTTATTTTACGGCAGTTAATAATAATAATAATTATTATTATTATTATCAGTTAATACCATCAAATTAGTTATCAGTTAATATCATCAAAACATAAATATCTGAAACGAAAAAGCAAATATCTACAATTCTACATGCAGCATATTTTTACCCATTTATACAGAATATATTAGGTATATATGTGTAATTTTATATACATCAATATATATATATATATATATATATATATATATATATATATAGCGCCTGTTCACGAAGGTAAATAGTAAAGGTACAAGGTAAATCTCGTACTCGAGTCCGGGCGTTGGGTTCCGACGCCTATCTCTGGTAGAGGCAATCAGCGATGTAGGTGGCATGTCATTAATCTGGGGTAGGTGGCCATTACTTTCTCCAGATCCACGTTTTACTCACAGCTTAACGTTTCTCATCATTTTTCTTCCGCCCTCCAGCGTGTAGGGCTGAGTGAATCTTAGGGCATCTGAAGGTATCGAACCCGCTTCCTTCTGCTCTATCGCCCATTGTTACCAATTTACCACTCAGCTAATTTCCCGCACAGATCACGAAGGACGAATTGTGAAACATTCGCAATGGCAATAGGACATCCAGCAAACACTATGGTACTCAAAATACTGTGTGAAATATAAATATTGTATAAAATCAGAGCCAGTCTGAGCATAAACACAGCACATCAGTTACGCGTTCACAGCATTAGGTTACCGCATAGAGACAGCTCTCTTCTCCGTTGCCTTTATAAAAAGTGTTTTAACTTCCTATAGTTAATAATACCAGCATATGACAGCGTTAACGAACATAATGACGGTCTTCGAATCATCCGCTGTCATTTTAAAGATTTCGAACATACAGTGTAGTAGCTAGCCAGTACTTTTGTTGGCATTTTTATCGGTGTCTTTTGCGTGGCAGTAATGTCTTTTATCGTGTGGGTGTTTCTTCTGTCGGTTTTCTCAATTGCTTTGTCCAGCGCTCAGCTGACGTCTTCGGATCAAGGCAGTTGCGAAGATTGCAACTCAAATTTTGAATACATTCGGCAATCTTTGGAGAAAATACAACAAAATTTGGAGCAGCAAAATTGTTCTCCAAATGGGTTTGTATCTTAGATAATAATCAACAGGTTTAGTGTTTATAATGATTGCAACAGATGGTCTGCAAGCTACTTGGAATTTGCTATATATGCAAGAAATACAGCTTCTACAGAAATACAGTTTACACAGTTTCTATGTCGAAATACCGCTTCACGTTTTTCTTTCAATCTCGATAATTCGGTGTTTTGTGTTCACCAAGATAAATCTAAATCTAAATCGCCACATAAGATATGAAAGTAGAGATGTATAGGTCCGTACTCAAATGAGTGACTTACACCATCAATCTAGAGTAGTTTGCCATTGCTTTCTCTAGACTGCTAGAAATTTATCCACGGCTAAGAGATGAACGGCTGGTCACCCATCCAAGTACGAACTACGCTTGACGTTGCTTAACTACGGCGTTGTGAGGGTAACCGGCCGCACAACGCCAAGTAGATCTGCTAAGGTATAGTGCTTGAATAATACACTGTACGTGCAGTTAAAAGTAACTTCAAATTTAACTGAAATATCAATATTTGACGATATTAAAATCACCAACAGATATTTTGCAGATAATTAGGTATTGGTCTTATTTCTTATGAAACAAAAGACTGGTAATTCAAAAAGCAATAGAAGACAGAAGAAGTCTAAAATTATTGCAACCCATACTAATAATAAACCAAATAGGCCTCTCATACGCATAGGCCTACGCTGAACTTTCAAGAGGTACCCTGTTATATGCTTGTACTGTAGGTCAGTTCCTTTATCTCTTAGGCAAATAAACTACATTGGAAAGATGCAAGGTTTTGTTGACACTGTCTAAAACATTCAACATGGGCTGTATATCTTTTGTGCCATTTTCGCGAAAAGCTTCGTCACAGCCAGTTTTGTCGTCGGCAGTTTCTACGCCTACCTAAATAAATTCTGCTTAGACAAAAATTTAAAACAGATTTCAAGAAAACGATCTATTATATTTCTCGTTGATCAATCAATAAAATTTATTATTATTATTATTATTATTATTATTATTATTATTATTATTATTATTATTATTATTATTATTATTACATGGTGGTTAACGCACATTAAGAGTTTGACATTCACTAATTGAACGTTACTACTACTACTACTACTACTACTACTACTACTACTACTACTACTACTACTACTACTACTACTACTACTACTACTGGGTCTACTACTACTACTACTACTACTGCTACTACTACTACTATTACTACTACTACTATTACTACTACTGCTACTACTACTACTACTATTACTACTACTACTACTACTACTAGTTGTATGCCCGTCAAAAATGCCGGGGAACTTAGTTATTTCCTATCTTGATTTTCTGCACATGTTCTAGCATATTGTCCAACGATCTGACTTTGACCGGGAACATGGCTTGATGAGCAGCCTGACGTTTGCCAGGTTTCTCGTTTGAGATAACGCCGCATCAAAGTTGGCCAATGGCCATGGGAAACGACTGGCTTACTTAAATATTTTCATACGTGTTAAAATGTTTGCTCGCTTGAATATATTTCTCCCTCTCCTCTTCCTCTTCTTCTTCCTCCTCCTACTCCTCCTCCTCATCATCAACATGTGCCGCATCATGTAGCCTATTCCTCATAATCAGATGTTTTGCTAAAAACGCTTAATTGGATATAAATGCCACAGAGGTTTAATGCCAGTAAATATTAATGATCATGATCAATTACGCAGCTCGTCTTTTATGATTTATTAGACATGTATTTCAATACAATTCCTTTAGAATTCTGTTTTACGATGAAACGTACCACGCAGTCAATGAACCATCTTGCACTGTGGTTTGTACATGGGCACTCTACTTAACAGTTATTCAATTCGCGATGTTACAGTCTCATGACGCTGCAGTGAACAATTAAATGTCATTCTCTGCTCTCCCTGCTAGTTTTATAGCCCTAATGCTTATTTCAATCTGCATTTCGTAGAGATGGCATCTTAACCCCCATTGATATCATTGCAGAGATTAATCAATGACAATCACAAGTTTTTTCCATAGGCCGAATACAGCATCACATCGAGGTAATTGTGAAGCTACGAATTCGACATTCGTTGACATCCGTCGTTCTCTGGAGAAGACAAATCAACTCCTTGAGAGCTTAATAGATCAGAATCGTTCTGCAACTGGGTATGTCACAGCTAAGACGAATTATTTGTGTGGACACTTTTATTGAGTCCCACTCGAGAAATGGGCGCAGAGTTGATCATTTTAAATCTAATCATTATTCCAGAGTTTGGTTGGTTGGCGTTGCGCTTTCATTGACGGGTCAATATAGGCCCTATTTACAACAGAACTATTGAAATTTTAAAGGATTTTAGGTAAAATTAATGAATTCATCACATCGACATGTCTTTGATTGTACAAATATCACATCTCGCACGTCGTTGGTAGGCGTGGTCACTATAAAACCTCGTGTCATATCATCTTTTTCATAAACACGCATTAACAATCGATGTCAATCAAATTGATTGAAATTAGTCGAGAGAATGTACGTTAATCTACAGGGTGTCTACGAAAAAAACCCCCCAGCAGGAAAACTTTGATTTCTTAAAAGTTCCTAAATATATTTTTATCAAAATTGCCACACTTGTGCAGCACATATTTTCCCACCTTTCTGTCAATTTTCATCTCATTTGCATATAAGGTGGCCATTTTGTGAGATATCAAAGTCAAACTTCGATTTTTACTACTCAGTCGCAGCATGACAGACCTAAATATCTATAGCTTCACATAAATTTGGCTTCATGTCAATTTTGGTGGTATTATTAGCAGTTGTTGTTATTGTTCCAGTAATAGTAGTAAAGTTTAAATCGAATGCAATTTTGTAAACATGTTTTTAAACTCACAGAATTCGACATAACAATAAAAGTTTGATTTAAACTTTCAAAATGGGTAAAATATCGAATGAAGATAAGATGCGAATTCAGACATTGCGAGAGCTTGGCTTTGGATACCGAACAATTTTTTCAATTAAGGTTAGGGTTAGGGTTAGGGTTTGCAATTATGTCCGATAACCATCTTGAACAATTGTGGTTTAAGTTGAAATTTCTAGACAATCAATAAAATTTTGTCTGTTGATTCGTAAAAATCGAATTTTGACTTTGATATCTCACAAAATAGCCATCTTACATGCAAATGAGATGAAAATTGGCAGAAAGGTGGGGAAATATGTGCTGTACACGAGTGGAAATTTTGATAGAAATATATTTAGGAACTTTTAAGAAATCAAAGTTTTCCTGCTGGGGGTTTTTTTTCGTAGACACCCTGTAGTTACAAACCATGTGGTATTGTGATAGTGCATAATAATAGCACATGCTTCGTGTGTTAGTTTTTCTTCAGAGCTCAGAGCTCTATTGATCAAGTGCAATATAACACATGCCTTCAGAGCTTGCACAATAACACATGATTTCCTTCTGTTATGCGAAACATTATATCAAAATCAACGTTCGTTTAACATAAAACATTTTCTATAAGACTCGAAACGCTAAATATTGGACGATGCATTGTTAACTAAGTCTAATTGGACCTTAGCACGTGGCCGTAATTCTGCTGCTATTGTTCACATTTAAAATTTCCTTTTCGAAATTAATCAGTTGACGGAGTTAGTGATCGAATTTCTTCTGTTCCTTAGCGTTCTGCTAGCAAGTTTCACGTGACCGTTTTGTTCAGCATGACAACAACATAATTGATACCAATGACTTTCACCCTCGACATAATAGGCCTATATCAATGGCTGTCGATTTATGTTTAGAAGCTTACCGTAGATTCATAGTTAATGTAAGGACGATTTTCAGGGCTTCTTATGAAATTGAGATTTGTGCTTTTGGGCTTGAAATTAAATATATGGATTAGGTGTAAATACGTAGGCCTAGTAGTACAGTTGAAGAGGGTGAAAGTTATGGCGTTGACGCGGACTGTCGTCGCTCTTAGTTTTATAGTTTTGAATCAAAGAAATAGTCAAAAACATTGCGGTGTTCTCTCTCTCTCTCTCTCTCTCTCTCTCTCTCTCTCTCTCTCGTTTAAAGGACAACGTAAATGATGAATAGATTTATTCCTTACAGTTAAATTCCCGTAATATTTTTTTATTCATCCCTCGCATGGCTAAGCTTGTTTCGTTACGTCTTCTGAAGAATGGAATCCGCCCCTATTTATATCAGCCCACACTCTCAAAGTAGAATACTGCACATACCGTTGGATTCTGTAATAGCCCGTTGCCTCCCAATGTTCCACTTGTGGAACATGGTATTCTACTTATCCTTGGCTCGTCACACTGGTTATAAGAGGGCCATTTGTTGTTATACGCATTTTCATAAATAAATCTTGCTAATAACATTTGCAACGCTAGAAATAGAAGCTACTGCATTTATCAATGGTATTAGGCAGGGTTAGCTAAACTACGGCCCGCGGTCCACATCCATACCACGAGGACAATCTTATCCGGTCCGCCTCCTAGATTTGCTTCATAAAACTAAATGCGATCTCACTATCTTTTTGCTAGCGTCGCCTATTTTGACGATCATTTGGTAAAAATATGTTGGTTCTTTGTGCCTTTATGTAATTTGAGCTCTACTTTCATCATCATCATCATCATCATCATCATCATCTTCTTCTTCTTCTTCTTCTTCTTCTTCAAGTGCCACGTATTGCTACGTCGGTGACCATGGATTTCCACTCTTCTCTGTTTCTGGTTTTCCTTATCAGTTCGATGTTGTCTTTAGCTCTTATTGCTTCTCTTAAGCTGTCTGTATACTTTATCCGTTGTCTTCCTCTTGCTCTACTTTACCCATGAATAACGTGAAGCGCAAAATTTAACTTTATTTTGCTTTTTCTCATACCTTCCGTTATGGTTTGCAAGTAGGCCCTATTGAACAGACTGCCTATGCGGTTCACGCTAGAGAGTGACACGTTGACAACTTTGTATCCCCATTCCCACCCCGCACCCAAACATTTCTCCCCGTCCCCACCCCGTCACCGCATTGCTTCTCCCTGCCCCCGCCCCATCCCCGCAGCATTTGTCCCCATCCCCGCACCAGCCTTTTCCGTTCCCTCATTGTCCCCGCAGTAAGCCGTCAGCATACGTTAACAAAAACACTTATCGTTATATGTTACTACGTTTTTGCCTATAAATTATGGCGTCATGTTTTCGACTGTTAAATGGTAATATTATAATTAAAGTCCGCGAACAAAAAAGATTAACAACAGAATCAGCACTCCACTGTGCAACCTTCTCGTAGTGTGGCCACACATCACTCAATTATATTATAGGCTACGTTTAAAAGAACATTCTCTCACTTTTACTTTTAATCAATTTATCGATGCGCATTTTCCATCTTTAACTTCGAGTGATGAAAAATAACAAGCCATGTGCCCAAGACAATAGAAGTTAAAAGGGACAAAGGAAAAGGAAGCACAAGGCAGTACTTCCGGCAGATTGCTAAGTCATTTGGCTGCTATAGCGCTTTGTAATAATTGCACCCATAGCTGCTCAACGAATAACCTACTGGGTTACTAAATGCTCGCCATGCAGAACAACAAGAAGGCCTGCACAACTTCATCAATATTATTATTATTATTATTATTATTATTATTATTATCAACTTGATAATATCGATACCGTTACCGCGGTATTACCGTAGTAAATGTCCCAGTTCCCGCGGCAATACCGCGTGACAAGAACCCGTTACCGCGGTAATAATACCGCACTTTTTGGCCAAATTGTCCCACTACCGCGGTAATTACCGCGGTTACCGCGGATTTCCCGCGGTAACCGTTACCGTGTCACTCTCTAGTTCACGCTCTCGTCATTCGTTCAGTTATCCGGCCTGTCGTCAACAGGTTTGGTGACTCCCCGTATAAGGCGTTGCCTTGATAAATAGTAAATACTGCTCTATTACGGTAGGCAGTCTCTGTATGATCGTCGATGAGCATATTATTTCGTATACTGGATAGCAGGGTTATTTTTAGGATTATCAAATGGGGGTATCGGTAAATTCTGGGGGCCCCCTGCCGAAAAAGTCTGACAAGCAAAAAAGGTCACCCAATAGCTGAAATTGGGGGAGTGTTGAGGGTGTCGGTCTCGAATTGGGGGGATGTTGGGGGTGTTAGCAGGGTGTAAAAATATCCCTGCTGAATATCATGGCGCTCAAGGAAAACCCTATTCGGCTTGAATGCAAGGTGATGATGAAATGTGGACGTATGATGGCCACACATATCAGACTTCGATCTACTGCAGAAAAGTGACAGACTGAAGGGCTGAAGGCTCAGTTATCGCAGTTATTTCGAGTTCATAATCATTTTACAAAACATACAAAATCACCTCTTCTCTGACAACTCTATAGCATCCTATTTACTGCTGGGCCACGTTACTATTAATGTAACTGGAAGAGTTCGGGCCTGTATAATATTGAAACTGATGTCGTCTATCCCATAAGCTGGGGCGTATCGTGGGATAGGCAAACTAGGCGGCTGCCTAGGGCGGCAAATGTCAAGGGGGCGGCAAAATGACGTCGCTAAAAATATAGAGACGTCATTTTGCATCCTAGCAAGGTCAGACAGTGACGCAGTGGCACATACTGCAGTGACGTCACAATATCTACAATATCAACAACAACAATATTACCGTGTCAACAGGTTTGGTGACTCCCCGTATAAGGCGTTGCCTTGCAACAACAATAACAACAACAACAACAACAATATCCACAATATCAACAACATCAATATCAAAAGTCTTGTTTCGCATTCATGCGTCACTTTAGACGGATTCGTAAGACATTGGACACAAGGTCTTCAATAATCTTAGCTAATGCATTTATTTCGTCTAGAATCGACTATTGTAATTCGCTTTTTTTGGGTTGCCGAAGTGTTCTCTCCAACGTCTCCAGACTATTCAGAATGCTGTTGCGAGAATTGTAATTCCAACGGGAAAATTTGATCACATTACCCCTGTCCTTCGTAGGTTGCATTGGCTTCCCATTGAACAACGTATCAAATTCAAAATTGCTACCCTCACTTTTAAGATACTAAGAAATCAGCATCCCACTTATCTTCGAGAAATGCTATTATATCAGCAGCCATATATATCCACGAGGTCTGCAAATAAATGCCTTCTTGAAATTCCCTTTCGTCGCACTAAATCTGGGTGTAGGGCCTTTAGTTATGCATCTCCATATGTTTGGAACTCCCTTCCCCTTGATATTCAGATGGCCTCTTCTCTAGATATTTTTAGGCGTCACCTTAAAACTTATTTATTTTCTCCTTAAGTCTTGGTATAGTCCTGGCTGAGTTTGGTTTTTGACCTGGGCCGAACCGACCCTCCTCAGCTACAGTCTGCTCTGCAGATGAGCACTGCGGTTTGTGGTCTGAGGCGTCCCCGATGAACACCTATGTGTTTGAAACGGACGATAAAATTAAATTAAATTAATAATAATAATAATAATAATAATAATAATAATAATAATAATAATATCGTGGCAACGCCCTAAATTAATTCTGGCCAATCGTTGGAGACAAAATAAAACTTTGAATGTTTGACGATTGCCGCACTTAGGCCTACATACTTTTGCGACAAATCGGATTTACTTCGTATTGAATTTATTGCAAGGTTAGAAACTTTAGTTAATTTTTAAACATGCAACAAGAAAAAAACTGTCCGGTGCAAAACGCAAAGCCCAGAGAGACTAGGAAATTAAAAAATACAGCGAGTCCTAATAATTAATCATACATGTATGTGCGAAATTTTTCAAAATTTAGAAATAGCTGTGGAAATAATATGTACAATTCCTGATAGTGTGGCATCTAGAGAGTGGAGAAAGACGTTTCTCGCGATTAAAACTTATAAAACATTATTTACGGTCGTCGATGAGCCAAGAACGATTAACATACAGCCATTCTCTCAATTTGAAAGTGAAGAATCCAGCAAAACAGATGTTGCCGATATAACTAGAGAATTTGCTGCAACCAAAGTGCGCCGTGTTGGCTAGGTCTATTTAAACGAAGTGTCTTAGTATGCGGGTAGTGGCGTCATTTCACACTTTTCTTGGGGGGGGCGAGAAATTTTTTTTGCAACAATTTTTCAATTTTTTGCAATTTTTGGATTTTTGCAATTTTTCGACCTGACGAGTTTGCAAAAAAGTTGCAAAAAAGTTTTTTTTGCTTGCCAGTCCTTTTTTACGATTAGTTACTTCAGATCTTCAGATTACTCGACATCAAGCACTCCTTTAGGTCTTTAGGGGCTGTGCTGACCTTTTTTGCCCCTCCCCAATGCAAATGACGTCCCTGTTTTCCTGTTTTTTGCACATTAATACATTATAAATTAATATTTTCATTTTCTTGGGGGGGGGCCGTGGCCCCCCAGCCCCCCAAATGACGCTTCTGTATGCGGGCTGCCAGCATTCTAATTAAACCGCTGATTGGTCTAATGAATCACTTGTTTGTTTAGAGTTAGAGTTAGGTTAGGTTCATTCGACCAATCAGCGGTTCAATTAGAATGCGGGCAACCCGCATATGTGTGTTGTGTTTGTTTATAGACGCGTCCGTATCAAAGACGATTGGCGTATATGTGTGCTTGTGTGTGTGTGTGTTTGGCTCCTCCTTTCTTAACCAGGGCTTGCCACCGGCTATGGCGGAGTTGGCAACCCGCATAATACCCACTGCACTATTTAAATGATATATTATGAAGCTTAAATCATTCATCGAACATGTTGTGAGATGTGAGTCATGTGATGTTACGATGTAGGATTACTAATTCACTAAGCAGCTAAAACAATTAACTGTTTCTTTAGATATACAGTGCTGTGGCGTAGCGTGGGAGCAGTGGGGCGGCACTTGCCCTAGGGGCGGCATTTTCGAGATTTTCTAATTTTTGAAATTTGATCAGTTTGTTTGCTTTTGATAACGTTTTTTGCTTGTCAGGAAAATTTCGGAGGCGGCACTTTTTTCTCGCCCCGGGCGGCACTTCGCCTCGTTACGCCACTGAAACAGTGTTAAATAAAATGTTGCTAATAAAGGAAATCTGTATAGCCGTGTTTAAGTAATGGAATACTCTGAGTTACATAAATATAGGCCCCTATATATAATATGTATATATACATATTTTAAATCGGGGTCAGTGGCGGCCAGTGGCTTAACCACGCCCGGGCAATTACGGGCAATGCCCGGGTTACTTTGCTTTCTGCCCGGGTTGAAAAATTTCTGCCCGGGTTGAAAAAATAAAAATTTATGCCTTTAATATTTGTATTTGCTTACTTTTGCACTGCCATGTACGTCATTGCAATAGGCCTACTATTCTAATCATCTAAAACTAAAGCCTACATGTATCTGGAAACCGTGTTTCACAGGTTACAGGTATCAGCAAGAAATGCAGTAATTACTATAGTCATTGTGTTTGGCAAGTATATGTATCTACGTGATATATCGAATTTCACTTATGGCGGTAATGGCTTGTCCCTAATGGACGATTCATTTCCTATGCATCTTCCTCTACCGAAGTGGACGCTATCTTCAGTGTAAGGTGATAATTGTTGCTCTGGCCGTGACTGAAGATTTACGATGACTTGGTGACTGATAACCAGGGATAGCAGGCAGATGAAGTGGCTTTGACCTCTGCGCTCCAAAGACCCTCGTCGGGTCGGGTCGACCCGCCTTAGAAGCAAATCGCAGCTGCTTTGAGATTTGACCTTTTTGACCCGAGAGGGTACTCCGATTTCCATGTGTATTTGGTCGGAAACGGTAAGGTCAGCACTGGACAACAAGGTACATTGACATTAAGAGAGCATTCCTAAAATTCCTAAAATTCCGATCAAAGATAGGAGGGCCTATGGATTCACTCTTTAAAATTCATCTGTTGAGCACTTGCGTTGCCTCGTGGAATGGGATCAATTTAAAATCCTCATTAATTTGTTTAAATAATTTTTGTTGAGTGTCTGTCCATAAATTAAGTAAACAAAAGAGGGAGGGGTTTGAAAAGTGTGACAACTGTTGATAGCGGGGGGTAAATTCGCCCAAAAATTGCTTACGTAATTTATGGACAGCCCATGGTCAGCTGCCCGGGTTACATTTTGATTCTGGTTACGCCACTGGTGGCGGCCATGGACCTGCTTGCCTAGGGTGCCAGAAACTCACGAGCCGGACCTGCCGATAAGTGCAAGGCCTGCAAGGGCGACAGAGGAAAGCTTGAATACACATCTGCGACGGTATTGTACACTTTGAGCACTGGAATGACAGGAAAATAGTTGTCACGTGACAGGAAATGAGACTGCGTCATGCCCACATACAAAAGGATAAATGTTGCAGTTATTTAGCTACACCAATGCTTCAATAACTGACTCATATTTCAAGTAATCATATTTCAAGCAATCATATAACAATATACTATTAAATGTTATGCAATACATAATTATGACAATCGCGTCATTGACATTACCAACTGCACTGTACTGCCCAATTCAACTCATGTATTATCTGACTTAGCATCTTCGTGGTTACAATGGTATCCGTCATAAAGGTTTAAGTGCGTTCGTCGAACAGTTTCCGGCAGAACCATAAAGAAAGCGTCGACCTCTAGTGTTTGGGGCAACTTTCTCTCGGATGCTTTGTAGCAAGATTGCAAAAAGTCATTCAAGAAGAAACCGAATTCTGATATCATGAAAATCACATATCAAGGATGTTAACCTTAACTCTACTTCTTAGCTTCTTAGCTTAGTCTTAGCAGCTTAGTCGGCTGCAGATGGTTCTTAATGCCTCTGCCCGGCTGATTTTCGGAGTTCGAAGGGAAGAGCACATCTCCCCTTTTCTGAAAGAGAAGCTACTGTACATTGGCTTCGCATCCCGGAGCGTATTGCCTGCAAGAGGTTATCCTCACGTTCCGAGCCCTGCACAATCCAGCTTTCCCGGACTACCTGGCGTCGTTGGTCCTGAGACCATCGTCTACCGACAGGCGTCTGCAACTAAGGTGTCCAGTCGAGACGTAAGACTCCTCCGTCTCAAAAGACAAAATTCGGCGAGAGGTCGTTCAAGTGCAGAAACCCCATTCTTTGTAACGCATTACCTGGCCACGTGACTAGAGAGTCCAATCTTGATTCGTTTGCAAGGAAACAAACTTATTTCTTCGAGACCTCGTATTATTGTAAAGCGCTCTAGCCTTTGACTCTTCGTTCATGTTTTTGCGCTATATGAATTGACTTTTTTAACCTAACCTAACCTACTTCAACAACTTTAACGCCGTGAATTTCCAACACTGTATTGTCACAGAATTGCTATCGTATTATCTCATTTTAGGCTGCATATTTAGTCATTCGTTAGTTCTAGGGCTGCACCGAATAGGGTTTTTAGCTATGGCCGAATACGAATACTCCGTTTCACTATTCGGCGAATACCGAATACGAATACGAATAGTGTATACGATACCTCTCCCGCTGCAAGTCGCCATATTGCGGTCAGCAATAATGCTGTGTGCTACCATAATACTATTATTGCTTAATGCTTATAAGAAACTTCAAGTAGCTTAGATACAGTGTATAAGCATAGCTTACCGACTTCCAGCGTATATAAAAGACAAATTGCACACATAAAGTAGAAGTAAAGACTTTAAGAACATTAACGAACGAGCGGAGCCACGGTCGCGAGAAATGACGGCACTGCACAACGTGCACTTTGCTTTGCTTTGTTTTCATCTTCGCAGATCCTACAAAATTTCCATATCGGGCTTCGCTTATCCATCGCAACTCGCAAGTTTAATAAACGTATTAAACGATATTTGAATACAGTATTATTATTATTTTTTTTATTTTATTATTTTTTTATTATTGTTATTGTTTTCATGAAAGAAGATCTGCTATTCGAACTTGACTATATTTGAATTAATTTTTAGAAATTTAATTCGAAAAAGTCTATCTAACGTTATCCTATGGTTTAACTAAACCGGAAAGGGAAACAAATTCAAACAATTCTTCTTTTAGCGCAAGTTCAAAAGATACACTAGCAATTTAGCGTAGCGCTATTTAGTATTTAGGCGAACCAACAGAACAAAAAGTTATCTCCAGCACTTGAATTTACACTAAGCTGACGTATTAATTTAAACTATAATATGTAAAATTTTAAATTTTTAATGTCATGTGACCACTATTCGTATTCGGTTTGACCACCACTATTCGGCCGAATACGAATAGACTATTCGTCACACTATTCGGCGCCGAACCGAATACGAATAGTCTATTCGGTGCAGCCCTAGTTAGTTCATTAAGTAATTATAATGAACAATGAAAGGGACATGATTACGATATATAAGATAATGGGGCGCAGTGGCGTAGTCAAGGAGAGGGGTGGTTTGGGAGTTAAAACCCCCTTGGGCGCCGACGAAAATTTTTGTTAAAATGTGTTTCCATGCACTTTTAATTTTTGGACGCGGGTTTTAGGTTCAAAACCCCCTTTGGGGTTGCTGGCCAAAATTTTTTAAGTGCCATAGGCGTGACGACCTTTTTTGCCTATCAGCATCCAGTGATGTGAAGCCTTGGTCTTGGTCTTGGCCTCGAGGCTGCCTCGAGGCCGGATTTCGAAGCCTTGGCCTTGGCCTTGGTCTTGAGGTCTAATGTCTTGGTCTTGGTCTTGGCCTCGTGGGTTAGTGCCTTGGACTTGGCCTTGGTCTTGGAAGCAAGTGCCTTGGTCACATCACAAGGCACTGATGGCAGCTATAGTTTGTCATTACAACATGTGTACAATCAACAGTGTTTCGTTTGATCTAGATTCTGACTACTACATTTTTGCTGAGAGGAATAAATTTCATGAGCTTGAGGCCACTGTTTTCCAGGCTTCTTTGTGTGCCTGCAACTTCGACCCCCATTGAAAGAGTATTTTCACAAGGAGGATTTGTAGTGAGACCGCATCGAGCCAGTCTTGGGAATGAGCTGCTTGAAACGTTGATGTTTTTGCTTTGCAATGGGAAATGAGTGAAATGAGCAGGTTTTTGTTTAAATAATGACAACATCTTTATTATTATAGCTGCAAGTAACTGAAAAACCAAAAGCTGATTGCAGAATGCAGATCATAATAACTAAAATGTTCACTGCATTATTACACATTTACAAAACAACAAGATTGACTAGTTTATTAGTAGGCTGTGGTGTTAGCTCTTTCACATAGTACAATAGTGTAACAATCGTCAGCGGCTGTAGTGTACATATTTAATATTTATATTACATTACGAGTGTTACCCTGCCGATAGTTAAAATGGATCGAAGCCTTGGCCTTGAGTGAAATGTCTTGGCCTTGGCCTCGGTCTTGTAGGTCACTGCCTCGGCCTTGGCCTTGGCCTTGAAGCTCAGAGTCTTGGTCTTGGCCTTGGTCTTGAGGGTTAGTGTCTTGGCCTTGGCCTTGGCCTTGTACTGGACTGCCTTGGTCACATCACTGTCAGCATCTGAAAGGAAACATTTTATAAGAAAAGACATAGGATAAATACATAGGATGACCTTTTTTGCTTGTCAGGATTTTTCGAAAGTTGGTTACGGTCAAAAGTCAAAACCAACCCCCCTTCCGGAAATCCTGGCTACGCCACATAATATACATAATACTGCATTTAAGCTCATAGGGCCTAATCCATTTTAGATAAGGACAGCCTATTTCACAGCATTGAGAAGAAGAATTACTGTATGACATGATGAAATGGCATTCAGGAATTGCATCAAATGATTTTAGTTTTCAGACTCATGCTTACGATACTAATCTCTAAATATTTGTCATCATATATGCAGGATAACAAGAATTATTTAATAAACTTTTCATATATATTGAAACATTCTTTCACAATCCTTTACGCAGACATGTCACAGAAAGATTAGTAAAACCTATTGCAAAACAGGATGCTTCTCTAAGCTAATTGCACGTGTGTTTGTTCTTTGTTATTATTTTTCAAAGAAACAAATGCCCACCTGGCTTTGCCTTTGATGCAGCTGCAGTCTCTAAATGCTATTCGGTGGTGACTCAGAGGTTGACCAGAGATCAAGCGCAGGCAAGATGCAGACAATTGCATCCAAAGGCACATTTAGTCACCATTGGCAGCGCACTTGAAAATCAACTTTTACAGGAGATCTTGGATGGCTACGGTAAAAATAACTTTAATCTCCGAAACATCTTCATGCGATGATCAACTACCAATTTCCTAGGTCATCGCATTTAGAATCTATTAAAGCATTCATTTTCAAAATTAAAAATTAAAAAGTTGGATGGGGGCTGTCCATTAATATTGTCAACAATTTTTGGGCAATTTTTGGCCCCCTCGCCTCTTGTCAATAACTGTCAACTTTCAGTTAGGCCCCCCATAATTACGTCAAAAACTTTTGACCCCCCCAGATCAAGACAGGTCCCAATAACAAGGTTAAGATTTGTTGCGATGATGACCTTTTTGCTCGTCGAGTGTCAAAATGTGATGGTTATGACCTTTTTGCCATGCTTTTTTCCATTATAATAAGTAGTATTCCATGAAATTTCCTAGTTTTTGATTATTTGTAAAAAGTGAAATTGTTGACGTCAACTTCTCTTGACCCCACCCCTCCACTCCCCTGTCAATAACTGTCAAACTATTTCAAACCCCTCGCCCCTAAATTGCTGACGTAATTAATGGACAGCCCCATGCTTCGATGTCTATCGTTAATGAAATAAAAAGAACCCCAATTACATTACGCCAGCAAGAAAATTAATGCTAATGTAGGCCTAAATACAGTAGCTAAAATTTTGGGTATGGCAAAAGGATGATTACAATTCTTCTTCAGACTGGCCAACGACAGACAACAGTGCAGTCCCTCTCGGGAGTCACAGGATGTCCGGGCCAGGAGATATTTAGGATTGCGTGGGCCTTTTTCAAATGTCGTGGGACCATGCCAAGCAAACCTCTCTCCCTCCGTCTTAATGGCGTAGCTAGGTATCCGGCGCCATAGGGTAAGAAAAATTGACCAGTGACGCACTTAGCTGTAGAAAAATTGTGCCGAGCAAAAAAGTACTCAGCTACTTTGTGAGGCCCCCTCATGTTCGGAGGCTTCTGTCCCACGAAAGACGTGGAACATGCCTAAATGCGCCACAGAGATATATTTTCCAATGTTAGGTCACTTAGTCCCCAACTCTTAATAATAAATGGTTTATTATTATTATTATTATTATTATTATTATTATTATTATTATTATTATTATTATTATTATCTACGACAATTTATATAGCGCAGTAGCATAACTGGAGCTAAAGTCAAGAGCGCTTTACAAAGGAGTCACTTATAAGAGATGTTAAATAAGTGTGTCTTTAGGAGCTTTTCAAAACAGCCGACGGACTTCGCATTAATAACATCGCTCGGCAACGAGTTCCACAGGGCTGGGTTTCCCCGCGTGACTGATCTGTCACCGTTTATCTGATAAGAAAGACAAAATTCCTTCTACTCATTTTTATTTAGCTAATGCTTTTCGTGTTCTTAGTTTGGAAATATTAGCATGTCATAAAGTATCAAGAAAATTAATTTTAATATATAAAGACCTATTATTTTGAAGTATCTGATAAGGCCGTATCATGTACATTAATAAAATGTGGTTTCACTAAGGATGAGGTCTAAATCTAAAAGCCTTTATGTAAAGCCGAAAGAAATGGCAACGCTGAAATCACTCGTGATTGGCATGTCGATAGATCCAAAAAAGATGAGTATCCCATTATTAATATACAGTATTTGCTGATGTGTGTAATTTTTCTAGATTGTACTGGAACAGTGCGCGCTCCAGACAATCCAGATCACCGTGTAAACGACATTTGGACGAGTGGCAAACGCAAAACAAATGACTGCAGTTCTCCGTTTCATTGGGTACCAAGTGATCGTTTTACACAAGCATTGGGCTATACCAATTGGTGTGACGGAGAACCAAACTGCTATTTTCCGCAGGAGAATTGTCTTACTCTAACCAGAGTTCACTGCAGTGGCTTCGGATGGAATGATATGATTTGTTCTTGGCCGCTGTGCTCAGTTTGTGAGATGGTGAGATTTGGATAAGGAGAGTACAATTTATACGCATTCAATCGGATTCCTAAATGTGCTAACCAAAGCTCGATCATACGCATCATACGAATTCTATTTTTTGTATCATACGCACGTATGTTAACGTATGATTCCTTATCATACGTGCTATCATACGTGAGCAAAAATACATTAGATCTACATAGCCATGAATTTGCGTAAATTACCTCAGTCTGTTAACCTGTACAAAGAAATTAAAAGTGGAATTTACGGAGCTCTCGGGTCAAAAAGGTCAAATCCCAAAGCAGCCACACACACACACACACACACACACACACACACATACATACACACACACATACACACACAATGCGTTTCCATCTGCGTTTCCCATCTTCACAGATACTCGAGACCCAGACTGAAATTACTGCCTTGAAGCCAAGCAGAGATACCTCTGACACCTGCGTTTCGTTAAACTGTCCACCGAAGGAGAAATCGACACCCCCTTTGACCCCTCTTCACCTCTTCTTCTTCACCCCTTTGCACCCCTAAGCATTCAACGCTGTATTTCTCATAAATGCATTTCCAAAGCAACCGATGAACCGGCCCCCACTCCGAGGTCAGCGACGGGTGGCCAATTCAATTAAAAGAGAAGCTGATACGGAGAACGACATTGCCCCAGGAAGAGAATATTAATGACATTTCATAACCCTCTGAATGAACAGGCATTAAGACACACTGAAACCTACAGGCGTTTCCAATAGACTTTTTAGAAATTTAGACGCTATAGTTATAGAATTATTTTTAGTTATTGTTTTATCTTAAGAACGCGAGATGTCACGTGATAGATAACTGACGCTATGGAGGCCACACCCACTGGCCAATAGAGAACATTAGTATAGCAATGTAATAGTAGCTAACTGATATTGTGGACACTCTGGACGTGAACCTGATCACATGCTTTATATCTTACGTGTCCCTACACTGTAGCTCTATACCTTAGCTGTAGGCTAGTACCCCGGCACACGTTGTACTGTACTCCACTCCTGTAGAAGAAGATGCAGAGTCCATGGGAACAGGCGATTAACGCCATAACTGAAATTTGATATATCAAGTAGATCAGCGGTTCTCAACCTGTGGGTCACGATCCCAACAGAGGTCGAATGACGATTTGCCAGGGGTCGCCTGAGACCATCGGAAATTTGGGGTTGTCTCTTAACTCTCTTTTCTGAAGCGCAAAACTTGATGTTGTAGGCCGACAAAATTTTCCCATTGGTAGTTACTAGTTTTGTTTACTATCATTTTCATTCGAGGATAGACATTGCAAACAACTGAATCAGAATTAGAATTATTTCGAACGCTTCAATTGTCATAGGCATTAATATTTTTATCAGCTTACTTTATGAACGAAAATAATTTTACGGTTGGGGGTCGTCACATCATGGGTCGCGACACTACAAATTACATTTTAAAGTTATTTGACTCAACTTGCCCTTTAAGAACGCGAACTGTTACTTTCACAGTAATAATATAAAATTAATATCTACTCAACATCAATATCCGGAAGTTAGGGACCGTCCATAAATGGCGTAACGCACTTAGGGGAGGCAGGTTCAAGCATTTGTGACGATGTGTGACGACGGGTGGGATGGGTTTCCAAAAATGCGACTTCACGTAATACTAAATATTTTTTATTAATACCGCAATGGTATGTTACCGCAAAGTTTAACGTATTTCACACTTATAATTCCTTTTTTAAAAGGAATTTGAAAAGTTTCTGAATTTCGCTTCAACTATAAATACTTATAATGAGTATTTTCAAGCGAATCCATTGCAATACCCGCTTCATTTAAGAAATAAGTCAATTTAAACATTAATTTTGACATAAGAAGAAGAGAGGTTAACGCGTTGTGACGTCATTTTTAAGAGGTCTGACTTTTAGTGACGACTTGTGATGAGGGGATGGAGGTCAAAAACTGCCAAAATCGTGTGACGTCATTTATGAACGGCCTCTTACAGTGACGTGGCGTGACGTCGCAATTGATATTGGTCGATAAGTAAGCAAATTATAAGTAACCGAGCGGACTTATAAAATACGCGTATCATACGTGTATTTTATTATTTTATTCATGCGCACGTATTTTAACGTATTTTATTTTGTCATACGCGTATGATCGAGCTTTGGTGCTAACAACGATCCATGTTCCGAACTCATTAAATGTGGCCATGCGCTCTATTAAGCTGTGTAGACCATCTGTCTTCTTCGTTCTTGTTATCCATATTCAGAATGCATGCTCTAGGTGTAAGAGACGTTGACAATAGAGCTTGCAGGCTATATTGGTTCCAAATAATCGAAATAATTTCTGAATAATTATACTGCTTGTTTATGATTTTATGTTGTTCATGACTCCTTCAGTTTCAATACACTGATAATTTATATTTACTTGGTTGAATACAGTATCACTTTGAAGTGTATATAATTATAAGCGGCTCGAGAAGTCAATGAGAAATTTCTTTGGGACTGCGCACAGACCAAACAGCCGTGCGAATTATCGTGGCTTCTGCTGTGAAGTCGTAGCTTATGATTGGAGAGGTGCCTTTGAATGGTTAAATTTGAATCTGATCTAAAAATACTTTAATTTATTATTTCTTAAATCTATGGGGTTAAGAAAGGAGATGATTTGAATCGTTTGTTACACCGTCGCGACTTATGTCATAGTTACGTCATAGGATGCAAATACGCAAGATAGTCTGCTTTCAAGCCTTTCATAGTTTATGGCGTTACCAGAGGCATAACTGCATAACCACAAGCAAGGCCGCAGTAAACGGCATAAGGGTGTCCTGAATAAGTTAGAGTAAACGTATTTATGCGCTTAATCGCATGATACTGTATCTACGATTATTTTAGGCTGAAAGTATTTAACACAGCGGTTCCCAACCGGTGGTACGCGTACCCCGAGGGGTACGCGAACTGCTGCCAGGAAGTTCGCGAAGAAAAACAAGAATTTTCAACGAGTTGTAAAGAAAGAAAGAAAAGATTAAATGATATAAAGACAGGTGCCATTGCGAACCCTATATGTCTCTTTCTTTCGGTGGACAGTAAGAAAGTGAACGTGAGACAAAGATGGCTTAGACTCGCGTAACGAGGGTTGGCAGCTGGCTGGCCATCGTACTAAAACTGATCGTCGGTATTAAAGAGGCTTGAAGTCGTCGTCATTTTTCGCTATGTCAACCTATAAGACCAGGGATAGGTAACCTTTTGGTAATAGTGTGCCCAAGTTGGATTTCTAAATCATTCAGGGTGCAACAACCTAGCAATCATACCGTTTTATTTCTCTTATTACATAAATAAGGCTATAGGCTAAAACTTTTTGTATGCCCGTCTGCACAAAAAATATAATAAAAAGAAATTTGTTCTTGATTTAATTGCAATACTATTTAACTAAATAAAACGAAAAACATAAATAATTTTTTGGTCTTTCGCGTGCCACTGAAAATCGCTGCGGCCACGCCTGGCACTCATGCCGTAGGTTGCCGACTCCTGGTATATAGCATACAGTTGGTAGCAGGATCACAAATGTATTATCTACACATAACTATATAGCCTACTGTTGGTGGAGAAATAAAATTATAGCAGGCAATAAATTCATTTTCTATCTATCTATCTATACCTGTGTATAGCATTGGCTGGAAATGAAATCATATCCTATGGGTAATAAATGTATTTCCTACCTATTGACACATAACTATTTATCCTGCTGTTGGTGGGGAAATAAAAATAAAGCCGGTAATAAATTTATTTCCTACACACACACAACTATATGGCCTACTGTTGGCGGGGAAATAAAATTACAGCCGCTAATAAATTTATGTCCTACACATAACTATATACCAGTATATAGAATACTGTTGGTGGAAAAATAAAATTATAGTCGGTAATAAATTTATTTCCCACACACAACTAAATAGCACACTATTGATGGAGAAATAGCAGCAAACGTCGCGTGACCAGCCAAACCTGTGACGTCACACGTTCTATGCCTCATGGCTCCACCCATATAATTGCTTCAAGCATTGCCATTGGTTGCCTGCAAAGAATTCCCAAGTAGGAACATATCATGATAGCTGTTGCTATGGGAGGGCGATTCTAATCTTGATTGACAGGCTATCTGCCGACCAATCAAAATTTGACCAGGAAATAATTTTATGGGGGAAATAATTTTATACTACGCCGTCTTAACCTGGCACTTATTCAATATGGATTTCCTGCGCCATCGGCTGATGCCCTGGGCATTATGATAGTGGCGCTATAAAAGATGATTGGTTTATTGATTGATTGATTAATTAATTGATTGATTGATTGATCGATCGATTGATTGATCGATTGATCGATGGATCGATGGATCGATTGATCGATGGATCGATTGATCGATTGATCGATAACGAGGCCGATTTTTTTGTTGTTTTTATATTTTTCTAAAAAACATGATTCTTCATGTTTTGTATTTTAATATTTATGAATTTATTTTTTTACTTCTACTGTATGCATTAAACCATGCATTTTCCATGCCCCCACTGCTCGTCATTTCCCCCCACTGTTTTCCATGTCCCACCACCGCTCCAGGTCACAAATCGCACCCTGGTAAAGCCTAAAAGTCGCATATTGCATCGATTAGTGGATGTGATTTTTGAATTAGGAGACTCTCTTTGTTCTACGTTCAAAATGACAGCACGATTGAAAACGAATAAGTGCGTTTAACATTCAAAGCCCTTAAAAGAATAAACAGAACTGTGGACAAGTACATGATCAGGACGATTCTGTTATGAAGAAATATGGGGAAAATCCCATAAGAAATTCAAGCAATTGTACACATTGAGTTGTTGAGTTACCAGCAGGCTATCAAGTTTCAATGTTTCGATATTTTGCATTTGCACATTAGCGTCCAATTACCGGGGTCAAAGCCTCAAAGGTCAAAACATTTGTTTCTCTTGTGGGCGAGCAATAATAGACTGCGTATCTTGCAAGCAAATGACCGCCTCTATAACTTTAATATAAAGTTGGCTGAGGATAAACCATGGAATCGGCCTGTTTTGAACGTAAAACGGTGTTCGTGTTCTCAGACGGTAAAACTAAAACTTTCACGTATCTATGTTTTGCATTTTAGCTATGATATTAAGAATAAAGACAGGTGTTTCGAAATAGGAATTTTTAGTCAACAGTGATTTGACAGCCTTGTTCTATAGCACGTATTATATATGAGGATGTTGTACTCTTAAATTGCAAAAGATTTTAGTTTTTCTATGGCAGCTATGCAGTAGACATAAACACTGCAATAAAAATCCTCCCAGATTTGTGATGATAACAACTGGATTTCAAGTAGCTTTGTATGATTGCATCGTCTAGCATCATGGAGAAAATGCTACGAAGGTCTGATAAGCAATGATACAAAACATTAAAGGAGACCAATTGAGATGGTATGGGCAGTGGACTATGCGAGGAGATAGGTTACCTGCCTAAGGCTATTAGTTGGAATAAAATTCAGTAGACAATGTTTATTTGGCAAAGAGATAATAATTTGGCGTATTTCAGACAGATTTATGGGGCTGAATGATGCGAATATTACGGGAGGTATTTTCGGCAGGAGCAGTTGTCTTCTGTTGGACATTTTGGAAATTCGAGCCGGATACTAGATATTTTATTTGAGAAAAATTGTAGAAATTTGTCTGCTAGCTGTTGAGGTGAACTTGACTGAGGCGGTGCACTTTTTCTGTCTCGATGCAAAAGTTCATATAAAGAATTCCTTAAAGTTTTTGGTGAATTTAGACTATCGTTTTTAAGATTAGAAAGAACTGGACTTTGGCATTATCGACTAGTTTACGAACATAGCAACAAAACCTAAACTGTGTAAGGTCTGATGGCAGTTAAGAATGTCACCATATCCGTTCTAATCTGTTCCTATGCTGACGTGCATCAGAAATATGTTTGTTGAACCAGGGTTGTTAAGGCCTATCAGTAAAAAGTTTTGTTTTCTCGGGGATCAAAAAGATCATCCAAAATACTACAAAAGCATTTCCAAAGAGATGTGCATATTCTGTAAAAGATTCTGCATATACAGTATGTGTGGAATGCAGCATTGCAGCAAGCAAGATCGAAGGAAATGCACGGTCTTTACATCCGGATTTAATATTCGAAAAATTGCAAATCGCTTCTAACAAATCACGCATCTATTGTTAACCCCTTAACCGTGTATTTAACTGTAACTTAATGTAAAATGGACGGATATATCCGGGATCCCCAGTTAAGGGGTCCATTTCTCTCGTGATAGACAGAGAGTTAGAGAGTTGATATTTTCATCCTGTTTTCTTCTCTCTTTTGACTTTCACCCTTGGCCTATTTGCAGCATATTGCGATGACCACGGCCCTTCTGGAGCTGCAGAAGTGTCGGCCACGCCTAACTACTTAAAGTTTTGGTCGTTAGTGTAGGGCTATAATAGGCAACTGGAGGTAATGAGAGACGAGTGATGCCACATGACGAATAAAGTGTGAGGTAATATCGAACTCGCTCCCGAAGTCGCTTACGGTCGAGACACTGAATCGGTTCCGGAAACAAATGAAAACGCACTTGTTTAGTATCTAATTCTTCTTGTAAAGCGCTTTTGACTTTGACCTTGTTAGTTATGCTTACGGCGCTCTAGAAATTGTCCTGTATAATAATAATAATAATAATAATAATAATAATAATAATAATAATAATAATAATAATAATAATAATAATCATCATCATCATCATCATTTAGTTATTTCAAAAATCTAAACTCTGACAATCTCAACGTCTGTTCGAAGTCAAACTCAGCTCCATGTCATTCCGTGACTAATCATAATGATCAGTCCAAAGCAGACATTATGTTAGCAATATGATAGCAATACAAGTGTAAAGCATTTTCAACACTGAACACTTTAGAAAGTTTTATCCTACAACTGTGTCCAAACACACAGGCCTAAATGGCAGTTGACTAAGCAGTTACACATATTTTCACAATGAAAAAATAAATATATAAAAGGCAATGTGATTGGCACACAGAAATCATTCGACGCAGAAAAACGAGCGGTTTTAAGTAGCTAAGATTAAAATTTATACATTTTAACAAGGTCGTTAAAAAGTGAATTTGAAGAACCGATGAACGAAAGTTGACATCCAGCATTTCTTCTCCCAAAACCACAAGCATGACGTTAACGGTCATCAGATCACGGATTTGAGTTTCTTACGTACTTTCTGTCTCGGAAAGCTGTTATTCATTGACTTCCATTGGTTTGCGTTGCGTCGTCAGTTCGTTAAATTCTCCTTCGAATTTCTTCCATTTAGTTTCAGCCCCGTCCGCTCTCTCCTCTGCCCCCTCCAACTCCGACTCCACTATGATCAATTTACGAGTTGCCTGGCTCAGCTTTCGATCGGCTTCGTTTGCCGCGTCACGTGATTCCTTGAGCGACTGTTCGAGATCGAAGATCCGTCCTATAGTGTTGTTCACCATTGTTCAGCGAGAAAGATCGATATCCAGATCTCTCGTTCTACAGCTGATGGACACATTTTCGACCGACCGGGGCGCGATCGTCTGACGAGCGACGCGGAGCTTTCGGGCCAGTCGACTGTGGAAACAATCGTAGAAGACGGAGAGATGCTTGATCTGTTTTGTGCAGGATCTCTGGTGAATAGCCTAAGTGGCGATTTTGATAAACTGCCAAATCTTGAATTGTTGAACCTGTCAGACGCCAAAATATATACTTCGATCGGTGTCTCGGTTCTTCCAAATGAATACGATCTTGATTTGAGTGATAACAAGATCTCCGAAGGACTCGAAGCACTGGATCGTTGCTAAAAGCTTGTTGCTCTACACTTGAGCGATAATCAAATTGAAGATTTGAATCCTTCGAGAAAAGCGATGGAAAACAGTCGAGGAAGCGCAGTATGAAGGATCTACGATCTCGAACGGTCGCTCAAAGAATCACGTGACGCGGCAAACGAAGCCGATCGAAAGCTGAGCGAGGCGACTCGTAAATAACTGACTCTAAGAAATGCAGAGGACGACGTCGACTCTTTGGAGAACGACAACTGAATTCCAGTCCCTTGGATTGACTAAAAAAACACGAACAAGCAATCGGGGAAACTGTCAACAATAGCGCCATCAGATAGACGCATGGGTTGGGCTAACCAACGGGCTGGGTTAATTTGGTTGGGCAAGACTTTTCCATATTAATGATGTGCTGGGTTGGGTTGAGTCAGAAAATAAGTCATGGTTTAAAAAATTTATAATGTGTTACGGTGGGTTGGACTGGGTTGGGTCAAGTAACCCTATTACCAACATGGGCTTGGTTGGGTTGGAGATTTGATGGGTTGGGCTGGATTGGGTTCTAAACAACGGATACATGGACGTCTCTGAGCGCCATTTGATGCACGTATGCTCTCGTGCTACGTGTTCGCAAAGGCACCAAACATTTATAGGCCTAAATATAGGTCTATATGTTCTTACTTAAACGTTTAAAAGCCTATCACACACATCATATATTCGCTGCGATAATGGCAGATCGGAAGAAGTAGAAATCAAACTGAAAATATTAATTCACTGAACTGATCAAGCAAAAGCATACTATGTCCATCGTCATCACTGCTTTCGCTGAATCATAAAAGTATGTTTTAATTTCCATTTTGATTCCTGTAATTAATTATCGCTGCAAATATACCATGTGCGATAAACCTGTTTATGAATGTAATAATTGAATGACATGATAAAGTCTAAAAACAGCGATCGAACTGGGAGGACGCTTATGAATTATGGAAGAAGTCGCGGCTGGCACCATATCTTCTAATTATACACCAGATGCCGTCTATCTACAGTATAGCAAAGTCAGCCGAAAGTTGAAACCAAATATCCACCATTCTGTTACACTGTTTAACCCTTTAGCTGGGGATCACCGGATATATCCGTCCATTTTACATTGAGTTACAGTGAAATACACGGTTAAGGGGTTAATGGTAACCATTGTCTATACATCTACAGCGTGCATATTTAATTGAAACGCAGTCAATGTAAAATGGTGGAAATCGTGCTTCACTTTCTGATACCAGAGACGCTGTCTTGTGATATTAAAATCTATCTATGGTTGACACCACGTAACTTCTCGAGCGACGACCAGCCAAACATTTATCTAGCGCTTTCACCAGAGTAGATCGATGCGAATCATGCGACCCGTTGATACATGGTCACATGCTAAACTTTAACAGGGACAAACCATCTTAGATAACAATAACAAGATATCCTGATATTCTTATATGGAGTCTTTCATTGCGCGTCACGAAAGAAATCAATTGTCCGAAAATAATGTTTTGCTAATATTTACAGACGTTAGTCTACTTCTGGAGTGAATATTCGAAGAAAATTCAACTTGATCTTTTGGCTCCAAGACTCTCCAGTGCTGTGGAAGTATGGATTATAAAAAATTTCGTCTGAGGAGTTTCACCACGATGGAATCTGTTTACATGTTAGAATGTGGTAGTTATTATGAATTACCGCTAAAATATTGCGAAGAAAATCCTACAGATGAGGATATCATATTCTACAAATATGACATTTGCGCAATTCCTTGGAACAGGAATCCTCCCAAAAATACCAAATGCACTGTTCTTCGAATTGACAGCAAGCAGACACCGCCGGGATTTGCAAGATTGACGGTCGATCGAGGCAACAACACGGAGGATAATCCCACGTACTTCCGCCGACCATCCGTGTTAAGGGACATAAAAACTGGAGGTCCATCGTTGACGTATGAGCTTAGGCTAACGCATGAAGGTCGAGCGTTCTTTAAGGTAAATCAGAATGCAATAACGCAAGACTTGGTGTTCGCAGTTTACTGTCCTTATTGGCCAGTTGAAGCTGAAGAATGGAGAAAACGCAAAAGATTTCACGGATGGCCGGATGAGAAATTGATCGCCAGGATAACAAGAGGCGGCTGCCATTTTGTTTCTAAACTTCGCACATGGAGTTCTTGTGACGACACGGAATGGAGATTCTCCTTCTCAAAAGCGGAACTTCTACTGATTCACAGTTGGACGCCAGATCAAAAGTTCGCATATCATGCCATCCGATTATTCAAGAGAAGAATTTCCGAGTATTGTGGTGGCAACGAAAACAAAGCATGGCAAACCTACTATTTCAAGACGCTCATGTTCTGGGCCTGCGAAGAATTCCCCCCAGAATTTTGGGAAAAGCAAAACATAACCACTTGCGTAGACATATTGCTTCTTCAATTTATCAGATGTCTAGAGAAGAAATCATGTCCAAGTTATTTCATTCCAGAATGCAATATAATGAGTCATCTGAAAGATGAAGATAGTTTTGAGAAAGAATTGCAAACGTTGCAGAGTTTATTAATAGATGGAATTAGCATCGTTGCCGAAAATATCACACCTGAATTTTGCAGAATTGTATTTGAAACGCCATTCGAATATCTATGTCTCGCCAAGGCGTTAAATTCATCTCTTCTCAACATAGAATTAAACAGATGTCGTGCCCAATATCTGTCTGAATGTGATTGGTTTTTACCAGGAATGAAAACCCTTCACACAGCAATTGATGCACATCTTCGATTGATGTCCGTGGACAGTGTTTATCAAAGAAAAACAAGCACAGATTGCGCAGCTTGTGTTGAAAATTTTGATCTTTCTTTATCCAAACACGAAGATTTTGAGTCATACGAATGTTTAAATGGTGACAAGTCATTTACAGAAAATTGGATTAGAATGTTTGTTCGCAAAGTGTCTAGAAATTCAGTCCAAGTTTATAGTCGAATAAGTTATGAAGATGACGTGCTTTACAAGATGCGTAAGGAATCTTTTCCTTCACTACTGCAGAGCGTTGCGTCGGCTTATCGTGCAAATTTCTACTCCACAGCCATGCAGTCTTACAACGAATCTCTTTCCGAATGCAAGAACTGTTTCGAAGTGCTTGAAAACAAAGCCGAGGTTGGACTTGCATGTCACAACCCGCCAGAACTTACTTCATATATGCCTCTTTTGATGTGTAACCGATTATCACAGATATTTGATGAACATTTACAAGTAATTTTGGGATTTGCTACTTTACACAGGAATATCTCTTTCTCCAATTCGCCGGTAATTATCGTAACTTCTCACGAAATATGCTTAAAGTTGGACTCATGGGAATTCCTGAAATACCTCCACATTCAATGTGAACGAAAACTGTATTCAAAAGTCGAGCTGACTGATTATTCCTGTTTCATTACCTTGGATTTACATGAACCATGCCTGTCTCAATTAATGAATAACGTCCATTACAGCGCAGCTATACTCTTTGCTGCATTACGACAGAGCAGATCAAAGAATTCTTCTATGTGTATTTTAATTCCTGACCATAATAGTCAAAGGATATATCAACACACTAAAAACAATCCATAAAAAGCACAATTTCCATTTCCCATTAGGCCCTATGCTTTTTCTTAATCATAAATGTGCTTTGTCTGTATCTGCAATTCTCGTATAATCTGCATGTTGTTTGATTCTGTTGATTCTGACAATTGCATTCATTTATATACATGAATTCGGAATTTGACAGTGTTTTTATACTTCCATTTTCATCTCCTCGTTGTTTCCAATCTGTCATTTTCACAGCATATATATATATATATATATATATATATATATATATATATATATATATATATATATATATATATATAGGACCTATATGCACTGTGTCTGAAATCTGAATAAAAAGTATCCCAACTCTCTTTTTACTATAACTGTTAAAAACTTGGCCGATTCCCATAGATATAAATATTTGTGGCGACCACACGCCACGGCTGGCGATAGTAGCCTATTATTAATAGTTACTTACTATAGTTATTAAATGTTTAATTGTTTAACTGTATAACTTGCTAGTCTATGATAAATGATTACTTAATCTAACTAATTAGTTTGTTTATGAATAATGTAAATTAGCACGATTTCTATTTAATTAATCTGTAAATGGACGGAGACACGCTATAGGCTAGGAGGTTATAAACAATGATTACTATGGGTAAACACCATGCAGTGAAATTTCCGTTTTCCCACGAAAGCGAAAATACTTAATTCGCAACGATAAGACGCCGAGCGATCGGCGGCAATACTAGCAGAAATTAAGTAAGTAAGTAAGTAAAATCTCGTGTATTTTGATATCGCCTTGGAAAGCAGCACAACAGTAGCTGCTTATTCTTAGGCGCTCATCCTTTCTTAAAATAGCTATGGGGACGGTATATTATCAGCCAGGCAATAGTCAACATCCAAAGGGCAGTGAGGCTAGGTTGTTACAGCTATGGAGGATATGATTTTAGAAAAAGGAAGGATTTAAGCTTAGACCTGAAGACTTGAGGAGATAATGCAGGAATTATAGGAATTGAGGATTCAGATTTTATTGTTTGAAAGTGTCCAAGTCTGCGGAAGGAAGCTGGGATCGAGTTCCAAAGTTCCGGTGCGGCGTATGAGAAGGCACGGTTGTAAATTTTCAGGGATGACTGATTCAGTGAACGTGACAGAGTGAGGTAAGATTATGAACGTGTGGGTCGAGGAGGCTGAGGGGTTAATAGTGATCTAAGGTAGACAGGTTTTGATGACTGAAGTGAGCTATGTGTAAGTGTTATTATCTTATATTGGATACGTTCAGTTATTTTAAGCCAATGTAATGATTTTAGTATGGGTGGAATATGGGAGAATTTAGCTGACTTAGTAACAGCACGAGCAAGTGCATTTTGTATTGATTGCAATTTGTTGATGGAGGCTTTGGGAAGGTTATAGTAGAGGGAGTTACAGTAATCTAATTTGGAGTGGACTATTGAGGTGGCAATTGTGGAGACAGTTTTGGTATCGAGGCAAGGACGTAGGCGACGAAGGTCACGAATTTGAACATAGCAGGCTTTTGAAAGTTGAGAGATTTGTGATTCAACGATTAGAAAAGAATCAAATTTGAATCCGAGATTTCTTGCATTTGGAACAGGGATTATTGTGGTGTCAGGAGCCAAAACTAGTTTAGGATTGTCAATTTTTTTGAGTTGTTTAGGTAGTCCAATTAAAAGAAGCTCTGTCTTAGATGGGTTGAGAGCGAGAAGATTAGAGGACATCCATGCAGAGATTGATGAGACTGCAGATTCGAGCTCAACAATAGATGCATTAAATGAAAGAGGTGAGAAGGAAAGGAATAGCTTCTGCCTAAGACCGGGGACGGTTACGGACGGGGACCGAAGGGGGGTTGCTGTGGTGGCGTCGTGGAGCACCCCGCTGGGAGGCAGCGATGCCGATGCCTAGTACGCGGAGGCCCATGGTTATTCCTATGACGGCACAGGAGGCGAACGACGCTAAAATTCACCATTCGTCCGTCTGAAGACCGCGTAACCAGAAACTGTATAGGCCTACCCAGGGGCTTCTATCCCTATTGAAGGCGGGCGCAGTGTGCGCCCGGAAAAAAATGGGGGCCGCGGGTTGTGCTCTCCTGCTTTAATGTCATTTTATTTGCGGCTATCTGGCGACCTGGTTCTTGGACTCTCAAACTATATTATTATTATTATTATTATTATTCGACTATTTGTGAAGCGCCGTAACATGGCCATCGGCCAAAACCAAAAGCGCTGTACAATCAACACACAGCTAATAACTGTACGATCTGGTGAACAAGTACGTTTTTACAGCATATCATACGCTTATATACTGAATATATATACTGTATATCTTTATTTTGCATTAACTGCAGCCAAAAGACAATCACAAACCAGCACAAAACCAAACCAAGAGAAAACAAACGAAATAAGCAGAAACCAACACAACCCTATGCAAACAGAGCTATTACAGCATTGATCTAAGGAAACGACAATGCTTTACTTAGGCAAATGGATTACACGTTTTGCAAAATTAAACACATATTCAATATCTCTTGTACTCTTAAACACAGACTGAACATACCATATTATATATACATATGTATTTAGCGCCTGATCACAGAGACCAATTGTCAGACATCCGCAATGGGCATGGCACATGACAACCAGCAAACACTATTGTACTTAATACCGTATAAAATGTAGTATCGGCGCCAGCCGGCCGGAGTATAGGCACAGCCCAGCAGTTTCGCTTTCACAGCACTAAGTTACAAGATATTATAGCAATAGCTCTCTTATCCGCTGCCTTTATAAAAGATATAACTCCCTAGTCAGTAACACCAACATATCAGTTATACCAAGCTTTGTTGTGAGCTCTAACCTGAATCTTAACAATTATAAATATGATATACAGGGTTGTGCAAAAAACGGACTATTCATTTTCCAAATTGTATCGCTTGAATAATCAAAGTAGTTATCGCTCTAAAACCTTTAAAACCACCGTTAGACAGAAATGACAGAAAAATGAGACTGCTGCATAAAATGAAAATTACGTTAAAATATTCTATGGCGCTAACTAATCGTTCACGAAAAACAGTTGCCTTTCTCACTGCTCACGTTTCAGTCTTCATTGAACCAGAAGTTTGGTCGCCGAACAGTCCGGATTTGAATCCCGTAGACTACTCAGTCTGGGGAGTGCTTCAACAACTTGTCTACAGGCAGAGAATTCGCGATATTGAACATTTGAAAGAAGTTCCGACTGCATGCTGGGACGAAATCAGCCAAGACACTACCAACCGGGCTATTGGACAGTTTCTCAAGCGATTAATTATCATTGGTTATCGCAGCAAACGGAGGACATATTGAACATCACTTTGAAATTTCTTGCGCACTAAGAAAATCCTGAAATGTTACAGTTCATTCAATGTTATATTAAATCATCATCATCATCATCATCATCATCATCATCATCATCATCATCATCATCATCATCATCATCATCATCATCATCATCATCATCAGTGTTTCTGTCTCTCGACAGGTCCAGGTATCCAGTTAACCCACTCCGATCGATTGCTTGCTTCTTCTTTGAGTTCCTGATATCCTTTATTCATCATCCACTCCAACATCATCTTTCTCGGTCTACCTCTCACTCTCTTTCCCTCCATTTTTCCTTCGATTATTGTTCTTAGTAAAGAGTCATGCCGGAGGACATGTCCCATCCAATTTCTCTGCCTTTTCCGGATTGTATCTATCAGGCTTCTTTCTTCTTCTATCTCCTTCATGACTTCCTCGTTTGTTTTATGCTCTGTGTATTTTACTTTTAGCATTTTCCTCCAAATCCACATTTCAAAAGCCTCTAATCGTTTTATATCTTCCTTTCTCATTGTCCACGTCTCCGCCCCATACAACGCCACACTCCATATCAATGTTTTTACCAATCTCTTTTTAGGTTTAGTTTTAGTTTACTTTGCATCAGCTCCTTTCTCTTGTAAAAAGCTTCCTTTGCTATTGCTATACGTCTTCTTATCTCTTTATTGCATCTGGCATCGGTTGTTATCAGACTTCCTAGATAGCTAAATTCCTTCACTTGCTCTATGATCTGTCCATAAACCTTTATTTCCACTCTCATTCCTTCTTTTTACTTATTACCATAACTTTAGTCTTTTTTGTATTGATTCTCATTCCATACTTTTCTGACACTTGTATCAGTTTATCCATTACTTCCTGAAGCCCTTTTTGATTGCTTGCTAGCATGGCCTGATCGTCTGCGAAGCGCAGCGCCTTTAGTAGTACTCCTCCGACTTTAACTCCCTTATCTGTATTCTCCATCGCCTCTTGCACTAATTCTTCGATGTATATGTTAAACAGCAGCGGTGACAGTGGACATCCCTGCCTTACTCCTCTCCCAATCATACACGATTCACTCAGTTCTCCCTCTATTCTCACCTTCACTGACTGTCCAAGGTATAGGTTTGCTATCAGTCTTCTGTCTCTCCAATCCACTCCCACCCTTTTCAGTGCTCTCATCAAAATCCTCCAGTCTACTCTGTCAAACGCTTTTTCGTAATCCACGAAGCATATATAGATATTTTTTCCATTTTGAAGTCTTCTCTCACTTAGCATTCTTAAGCATCCGATTGCATCCCGTGTTCCTTTCCCCTTCCGAAACCCAAACTGATCCTCTCCAAGAAATCCTATTGCATCTGTTTTCGCTTGTACTCTTTTTGTAATGACCTTGAGTATTATCTTCGCCGCATGGCATAATAGACTGATAGTTCTATGGTCCTCGCATTCCATTGCATTTACTTTCTTTTTAATCGGAATCATTATTGATTGTAGAAAATCGTTCGGCCATTCTCCTGTCATATAGATTTGTTGGCAGATTTCGACCAGTTCGTTTGTTGCATTCTCTCCTAGTATCTTTATTGCTTCTGCTGGTATGTGGTCCACTCCTTCTGCTTTGTTGTTTTTCATCTCTTCTAATGCGTTCAGAATTTCTTCTTTCATCAGTCCTGGTCCTAGCTCTTCGCTTTCAACTGTTTGCTGTTCCTCTACATTGAGTTCCGTTGGTTTGCCGTCTTTCAGGTATAATTCTTCTATATATTCTTTCCATCTCTCTTCCACTTCTCGTTGAGTTGTGAGTGTATTTCCTTGTTTGTCTTTAATACCCGCCCTGCTCCCTTGCATACCTTCTTTTTTTGTTAAATCTTTTACTTCCTTATATACTTGATCATGTTTCCCTTGTTCTTGTAACTTTTCTATTTCTTGACATTTATTCTCCCACCATTTCTCTTTCGCCTTTTCTGTTGATCTTCGCAGCTGGTTATTTAGTCTCCTATATTCTTTTTTTGCATATTCTGTGTTCTGCTTCTTCCATTTTCTTCTCTGCTCCATGTCTTCTATCATTTCACGTGTCACCCATGGCTTTTTAGCTTTCCTTCTTTTCTTCCTTCCTACTTCTTGCTCCAGTTCTCTTACTACCACAGCGTTTAGTTTTTCCCATCTTTCTTCCGTTGTCCCTCCTGTGTTTGTTGTCGTCACTTGTTTTTCGATCTTCCCCGCAATTTCTGTTGCCTTTTCTTTGATTTTATCTCTATCCCATTGTAGATTTAATTGTTTTCTCTTGTTTATATATTTCAGTTGTATTCTCACCTTCATTACTACCAAGTTGCGATCTGTGTCTGCATCTGCTCCCGGGTAAGCTCTCGCATTTTTACACAGTTTCTATATCGTCCATTTACCATAATGTAGTCTATTTGGTATCTTGCTATGTCTCCCGGCATCTTCCATGTATATATTCTTCTCTTTTCATTTTTAAACCAAGTGTTTGTTATCATCATGTTTCTTAACTTGCAGAATTCAATTAGTTTTTCTCCTCTTTCATTTCTAACCCCCATCCCATACTCTCCCACCACATTTCCTTCTCTTCCTTTGTTATATTAAATGCCAAACCTAATTGTGACTAGTCCGGTTTTTTGCGACACCCCGTATTCATCATTGTTGTGCCGCTTGTGTTACTGACTAGGAAGTATAAGATGCTAAATATAATAATATGCGTAGAGTAACAGCTGTCATTATAAAGATTTCAAGCATAGTAGTTAGCCAAGTTTTGCTGTGAGTTTTTAGCTGTATTATTTGCAAGCAGTGATGCTTTTCACTGTGTGGGTGTTTCTCCTATCGGTTTTCTCCACTGATTTGTCCTACGCTCAACGGTCGTGGTGTTCAGATCAAGACAGTTGCGAAGATTCCAACTCGAATTTTGAATACATTCGAGAGTCTTTGGAGAAGGTTCATCAAAGTTTGGAGCAGCAAAATTGTTCTCCAAATGGGTTTGTAGCTTAATAATAATCAACAGGTTTAGTGTTTACAATTACAACAACAACAGACGGTCTGCAAACTATAGGCTACATGGAATTCGCTATGTATACAGTGTACAAGAACCACAGTTTCTACAGATTTCATTCTTTGTTGAAAAACGGATTCCCGTTTTTCTTTGAATCTCGATAATTCGGTGTTCTGTGTGCACAGCGAAACTTAAACTGCCACATACTGTAAGACATGAGGGCAAAGATAGTCCCGTGCTCAAACACGTGGCTTACACCATTAATCTAGACAGTGGCGTCGCAGGGCCGGATTAAGGTCCGAGTGGGCCTGGGGCTGAGAAAAAAGGTCGTCGCCTATACTGAAAATCTCTGACAAGCAAACCAATAAAAGGTTATCTTCCTTCCAAACGTGTTAACAAGCAAAAAAAGATGGAAAATCGGTGGGCCTATTTTCATGGTGGGTCTGGGGCTTGCAGCCCCCTCAGCCCCCGCTTCAATATAGCCCTGGTTGTTTGAAGTTGTTTAAACAACCCCATTATAACTATATGGCGCTACAATAAATGTAATTCCGCTGACTTTTGGTTGAAGGAGGGGGCATTGGGGCGAGGGGGGGTTGCGATCCAAGCCGGTGTTCAGTTGCTTAGTGCATAATCACATATGTTGTCTTCCGCCCACACAGATATCCTGTGTACCGTTATAACCGCCAGCCTGCAAGTTCACAGATATCAAGCATAGGCTGCATAGTGAATAGCTATGACCCAATGACAAAGGAAGATGTCAAAATTTGCAAATTGCCATCATATGCCCTCTCGATTTAGCCTAATTATTAATTAATATTTACCCCAACTCACTGCCCATTAAACTAACTAAAATACCTGATCTTAACGAATTTAAACGAAAATTTTAAAAATCATTCTACATAATCCTACTGAAATCAAACTTAATTAACCATCTGAAATAAATTAGGAAATTCACTCTATTCTCATGTATTCGTTCCTATAACTTTAACCTAATATACCTACAACCCCTTACCCTCAGGTCAACCATCATATTATATCAAATACTTTCTGATACAGTTTTACGGAACTATGTTCCATTTGGTATCTATTTAATTGCTCACTTACACTCTATTATCAAACACATTCATTATACACTTTGATTAAACCGACATAAATTGAAAGTAATTATTATTTCATTGTACTTATGGAAAATATATCTTTAAAGTATGGACATTCTTGGATCTGCATAATAATTATTATAGTATAAATAGTTAAGTAAGTAAAATCTCGTTAATTTATATAGCGCTTTGGTAAGTAGTACAGTGGTAGCTGCTTATTCTTACGCGCTTAATCTTTCTTGAAAAAGCTAAAGACAAGGTTGTTTGTCGGTCGGGCAAAGGTCAATGTATCCATGAGGCTGCGGGTCGGGCTGTTTAGGTGTGGAAGAAATAATTTTTGGAATAGGAAGGTTTTAAGTTTAGACCTAAAGGCTTGAGGAGATAGTGAAGGAATTAAAGGAAATGAGGATTCAGAGCTTATTGCTTGACCTAGTAAATATCTTATTATATAATTCTCGATGTCCGTCCGTCCGACGGCAACACGGCGGGTATTGCAAGACGCTGTTGTCATTGACAACCAGATATTGTTTAATCAAAACTGTATTACAATCAACGGAGCGTTTAACGAAGCGTCTTAATTGCAGCTTAAACCCCCGTCCTCCTTCCCTCACCCCATCCCTCTCCCAATCGCCCAGGCCACAACCCATTCCCGCCCTGGCCCCAGACCCCTTTCCCTTCCCTTTCCCCACCCCTTCCCTCTCCCCATCCCTTTTCCCTCTCCCCCACCCCTCCCAATTGCCCCTGCCCCCAACCCATTCCGGCCTCGGCCCCAAACCCCGTTTACCTTCCCTCTCCCCATCTCTTTTCCTCTCCCCATCCCTCTCCCAATCGCCCAGGCCCAAACCCATTCCCGCCCTGGCCCCAAACCATTTTTCCCCTTCCCTCTCCCCATCCCCTTCCCCTCTCTCCATCCCTTTCCCTCTCCCCCACCCCTCCCAATTGCCCCCCAGCCCCAACCCATTAAGGCCCCGGCCCCAAACCCCGTTCACCTTCTCTCTCCCCATCTCTTTTCCCTCTCCCCATCCCTCTCCCAATCGCCCTGCCCCAACCCATTAGCGCCTGACCCCAAACCCCGTTCCTTCCATACCCGCCCCGTCCCGTCCGACAGGCCCCAAACCCCGTTCCCTCTCTCTCCCCACCCCTCTCCCAACTCCCGTACTTACACAACGCTGCTACGAAAACCCGTACCACCCCTCTCCCAAACCCCGTACTTACACAACGCTGCTACGAAAACCCGTACAATCCACTTTCCTCCTCCCAAACCTCCCTTCCCTCTCCCAATGCCCTGCCCCCGTTATTATATATATATATTTACTCCTTCCTAACCTCAAACCCTATTTTTTAAAATTTAACCCCTCAAGTGGGGATTAAATTTTCAGACGTCGTCACCGTACTGGGGATTTAATTTTTGGAAAAGCGTTCTTCAGAAATGATTGCTGTAACGTTTTAAATTTGCAATATCTCAGGTTATATAGGAGCTAAAAATATGAGGTTTGCACCATTGTTTAGATTGTTTATTTTTCTTTCTAACCGTCCGTGCAAAACCAAAAAATTTGGGGGTAGAGTCCACTTTACGGCCTAAAATATCACCCTCTCCTCCAAAATATTTTTATAGCCCCCTAGCAAAATATTTTCAGCGGTAACCTCACTTTGGTCAGCGGCAAAGTTGTAAAGGGATGTCAGAGGAACAAAATAAACCAAAAAGTTTGAAAATCGGTTGACAGTTGGTAAAGATATATCAATTCTAACTCGATGACCCAATGTTTGAACATAACTATTATCGGTGAATTTCGCGAAAGTTTTGAATTCTGAGAATTCTGATCAAAATTACATGATCCAGCGAATGCATTATGTCCATTCCCATTGATGCTATTGCTGGATCATGACTGAATTCCTAAATCGATTTCTGTTCCATTAAATATTTTAATTTTAGTTTCCTACTTTTTTGAATTTGCTATATCTCAGGCTATATAAGAGCTAAGAAGATGAGGTTTGCACCCTTTGTTTAGCCTTTTTATTCCTCTTTCTAACCGTCCGTGCAAAACAAAAAAAGTCTAGCGTTCACGAGGTTTGCGACAATAAAGTGAGAATGAGAAGCAGGCTATTGGTCGGAGTGAAAAAGCAGCACAGCAAACAGAAGAATCAAGCACTGCATGTCGTTCGACACTGCCAAATCATTACACTAACGTTGACTATCAACTTTCAAAAAATTCACGCGAATGGGCGTTAACTCGGTTGAAGGAAAAGACGACGAGTTAGGGAAATTAATTGCGCAAAATCCTATTGCATTTGCACAAAATTGGGTGGTAAAGCAGCCAATATACCCCGTCATTTTTGACGGGTAAACACCTGGTCTTATTATATAATTCTCGATGTCCGTCCGTCCGTCCGACGGCAACACGGCATATATTGCAAGACGATGTTGTCATTGACAACCAAATATTGTTTAATCAAAACTGTATTATCAATGGAGCGTTTAACGAAGCGGCTTCTTCTTCAGGTGTCATGTATTTCTACGTTGACGACTATGGACTTCCATTTCTCTCTGTTGTGTGTTGCTTGTATGAATTCCAATTCTGTAGTTACACCCTTTACATCAGTCAGTAAGCTGTTGATATGCGTCATTCTTTGTCTTCCTCTTGATCTTTTGCCTTTGACTTTTCCAGTAGTTACCAGGTTTTCTATGCCTTTCTTCCTCATTATATGTCCAAAAAATTGAAGTTGTCTTTTACGTATTGTAGATAGCAATTTTCTTTGTGTACCTGCCATTTCGAGTACTAATTCATTTTTTTCTTTTCAGGCCAACATATTTTCAAAATTTTTCTTAAAAACCACATCTCTCTAGCTTGAAGCTTGTTCTTCATGACTTTAGAGATAGTCCACGTTTCTGCACCATATAACATGACTGGCCAAACATAGCATTCCAGAACCCTAATACTTGTTTTCATTGTTAAATGTCGGTTTGTTAGTATGTGTTTTAAATTCCCAAAGGCTGCTTTGGCCATTCCTATTTTTGCTTTTATGTCTGATTCACTTTTCGCATCACTGGTGAACCAGCTTCCTAGATATTTGAATGACATGACTTGTTTAATTTTCTCTCCATTTATGTTGATATCGCATTTCGGAATCTTTCTTCTTGGATATCACTAGGCAGAATGTTTTATTGATGTTTATTCTTAAACCTTTCCTCTCACTTTCTGTATTTACTTGATTTAGCAGTTCCTGCAATTTTTGTTGTGAATCTGCTATCAGGGCTGCATCATCTGAAAATCTTAGATTATTGATGTTCTGTCCACCAACTTTGACTCCTTCTACTTCTTCTTTGTTTTCCATGATTTCTTCTCCATATGCATTGAAAAATTCTGGAGATAATCCACATCCCTGTCTGGCACCTTTTAATATTTGAATCCATTTTCCAGCTGTTCCATTAAATCGAGGTGTTGTTTTCTGGTTCCAATATATTTCTGTGAATATTCTTAAATCTTTTCCGTCTATCCCTGCTCCTTCCAGACACTCAAAAAGTTCGTTGTGACGGACATTATCGAAAGCCTTTTCATAATCTATGAAACATATGTACAAGTCTTTCTGCATCTCAATACATCTTTCACTTAGCATTCTTAAAATATATATTGCATTTCTACAGCCACAGTCTTCTTTAAATCCAAATTGTTCTTCAGAAGCCTTGTGTCTAATTTTATTTTTTGTTCTCCTTAGCAGTATTTTGAGAAGTAATTTTTCCAGATGGCTAATTAGGCTAATTATTCTGAATGATGCACATTCTGTAGCATTTTGTTTTTGGTATAGGAATGATAATTGACCTACCCATGTTTTCAGGAATTGTTCCGTTGTCATATATTAGGTTTAGCAGTTCAGTTGTCTTTGAGATTCCAATGTCACCTGCCTTTTGTATCATTTCAATAGAGATGCCATCTGGTCCAGCAGCTTTGTTCTTTTTCATGTCTTCCATTACTGATGCTACTTCTCCTTCTAATATTTTAGGTCCTTCTGCATTTCTTGTTATGGGCGTCTTAATTGCAGCTTAAAACCCCGCCCCTTCCTCATCCAATCCCTCTCCCAATCCCCAGGCCCAAACACATTCCCGCCCTGGCCCCAAACCCCCTTTCCCCTTCCCTTTCTCCATCCCTTCCCTCACCCCATCCCTCTCCCAATCGCCCCAAGCCCCAACCTATACCCGCCATGCCCCGCCCTACCCCACAAGCCCCAAGCCCCCGTTTCCCTTCCCTCCCCATCCTCTCCCAAACCCCTTCCCTCTCCCCACCCCTCTCCCAATCGTTCCGCCTCAAGACATTCCCGCCCCGCCCTACCCCACAGGCCCCAAACCCCCGTTCCCATTCCCTCTCCCAACTCCTCTTCCCCCTCACAATCGCCCCGGCCCAACACATCCCGCCCAGGCCCCAACCCATACCAGCCTCGCCTACCCCACAGGCCCCAAACCCCGTTCAATTCTCTCTCACCATCCCTCTCTCAACTTCCCATTCCCTCTCACCATCCCTTTCCCAATCGCTCCGGCCCCAACCCATCACCGCTCCGCCCTACCCCACCAGCCCCAAACTCCGTTCCCAAACCTACGGCCACAAACTCCGTTCCCAAACCCACACAACGCTGCCCCGAAAACCCGTACAACCCACTTTCCTTCTCCCAAACCTCCCTTCCCTCTCCCAATGCCCTGCTTCCGTTATTATATATTTTTATTCCTTCCTAGCCTCAATACCTATTTTTAAAATTTAACCCCTCAAGTGGGGATTAAATTTTCAGACATAAATCACCGTACTGGGGATTTAATTTTTGGAAAAGCGTTCTTCAGAAATGATTGCTGTAACGTTTTAAATTTGCTATATCTCAGGCTATATAGGAGCTAAAAAGATGAGATTTGCACCATTATTTAAATTATCTATTCTTCTTTCTAACCGTCCGTGCAAAACCAAAAAATTTGGGGGTAGAGTCCACTTTACGGCCTAAAATATCACCCTTTCCCTCAAAAAATTTCAAACCCCCTAGCAAACTATTTTCAGCGGTAACCCCAGTTTGCTCAGCGGCAGAGTTGTAAAGGGATGTCAGAGGAACAAAATAAACCAAAAAGTTTCAAAATCGGTTGACTTTTGCCAAAGATCTATCAATTCTAACTCGATGACCCCAATGTTTGAACATAAGTATTATAGGTGAATTTCGTGAAAGTTTTGAATTCTGAGAAAGTTTCCAAATTTTGTTTAATTTGCTATATCTCAGGCTATATAAGAGCCAAGAAGATGAGGTTTGCACCATTGTTTAGCTTTTTTTATTCCTCTTTCTAACCGTCCGTGCAAAACAAAACAAAAGTTCAGCGTTCACGAGGTTTGCGACAATCAAGTGAGAATGAGTAGCAGGCGATTGCTCGGTGTGCAAAAAACAGCACAGCAAACAAGAGAATCAAGTAGGCCTACTGCATGTCGCACGACACTGCCAAATCAGTACACCTACGTTGACTATCAAGTTTCAGAAAATTCATGCGAATGGGCGTTAACTCGGTTGAAGGAAAAGGCGGCGAGTTAAGGACAATTAATTGTAGCATTTTGCGCAATTAATTGTCCTTAACTCGCCGCCTTTTCCTTCACAGCCAATGAGACCTCAGCCAAACAGCCAATCTCCCCCGTCATTTTTGACGGGTAAACACCTAGTTAATTAATAATTATCAATTATCAATTACGTATTTCGTCTTTTAATTTTTAGTAGAAATGCATTTCAATAAAATTCCGTTACAATACTGTTCTACGTTGAAGCGTAGCTCGCATTCAAAGAACCATCGTGCACTGTGATTGGAAGTTTGGAACACGTGAACTCTCCTCAAACCCGTTGCCCCGCAAAGCCGCAAAAGCGGCTTTTGCTACCGACACCAGTCCTCGTAAGGCCGCTTTTGAGGTTTCTGCGTCTTTTCACGGTCGTCCATTGTCTATGTCTACAGGGTAGGCTTTCGGGGCAGGTGACCACCCATTTAATTGCTTTCGTGACCCCGCCCAACCAAATGGAAGCCGCGGTCTGTGTCAAACGAGCTATGCTAGTGGACACTCTGAGCCAATTATTGACATTCCAGTGTCCAATGATTTCCAATGCCCTTCGGCTAAGGCAGCGAACAATGGTTCGCTGCTGAATGGTCTGACAGGTGGGTAGATCCTTCAGAAAACATGTAAGAAATGCACATACTTTTCCCCAGGAGCCTAGGGTCAGGGAACGGACGCACAGAAGCCGTAGGGGCGACAGGGTTAATTAAGTATTCCAACCAATACAGTCTCATGACGCTGAGGTGAATGTCATTCTCCGTTCTCCCTGCTATAACCTTATTGCTTATTTCAATCTGCAGTTCGTACAGATGGTATCTCAAACTCACTGAGATCACTGCAGAAATTAATTAATTACTAACACTCACAAGTTTTTTTCCAAAGGCTGAGGACGGCATCGAATCGAGGTAATTGTGAAGATGCGAATTCGACATTTGCCGACATCCGTCGTTCTCTGGAGAAGACAAATCAACTCCTTGAGAGCTTAATAGATCAGAATCGTTCTGCAACTGGGTATGTCAAAGCTAAGAGGAATTATTTATGGGAACACTTTTATTAAGATCCACTCGAAAATCGACGCATAGACCAGAGTTAAGCATTTTTAATCTAATCATTACTCCATATTTGTCTTCAACTGTCTTAAAATATTTACATTGAGAATTTTACCCTCGTCTTCTGTTGAACGCTTTCATAGAAATTGTATGATACTCCATCAAAATATTTATCGGAGCTTAATTATTAATAATTATGACACACCACAAAAAAGATAATGAATGTCAAGATAAGAAAGAAGATATCCTAGAAAAAAGGATGAAGTCATGAACAGATGGAAAGAATACTTCGCAGACCTGTACAATACACAGAACCCAGTGGAAGAAACAATACTAGAGGAATTACCAGAAACAGTAAAAGGAGAAGAGATGAAAAATTTCATGAAAGAAGAAGTAGAAAAAGAGATAATAAACCTGAAAAGATATAAAGCGCCAGGAGCAGACAATATAACAGCAGAGATGATCAAGGCAGGAATAGAGACATAAATAAATATACTACATACATTATGGAACAAAATATACACAGAAAGCAAATTCCCGGAAGAATGGAGAGGCAATAATAATAATACAGGTTTACAAGAAAAATGATAAAACCGAATGCAGCAACTATCGTGCCATTAGTCTACTGAGTATACCTAGGAAGATATACACATGAATGATACAAAAGAGACTCAAAAGTATGCAGAAAAAATTGTTCAAGAATAACAGGCTGGATTCAGAGCAAGCAGAGGGACGATAGATCACTTGTTTGTGGTAAGACAATTAGACAACAAATTCTGTGGGGAAACCAGAAATTTATACAACTTTATAGACTCTAAACAAGCCTTCGACAGTTTGTGGCAAAAGAGTCTGTGGAGGGTATTAAGGAGTTTTGAAATACCAGACAATCGTGTACAATTGCTGGAAGACTTATATAACAAATGTGAAAGTGCTGTGAGGATAGACGGTGAATTGACAGTGGTTTAACTTACTAGATGGGGTCAGACAGTGATGAAATTTGTCGCTATACCTATTCATATTACTGCTGGAAGCAATAATACAAATAGCACTAAAGGACAGTAACGCAGGAGTGAGGATAAGTGGAAAACTGCTAAATAACCCACGTTTTGCAGATGACACAGACCCTATGGCAGAAACAGAAGATGGCCTACAAGAACTTACAGATAAAATAAACAACAGCAGTAAGAAGTTTGGTCTAGAAATCAAAAAGGAAAAAACTGAAAAAGCAGAGAAAACATGTAATGTAATGTAACAAAATATTTGTATAGCGCCTCTTCTGAAAGATCACTCAGAAGCGCTTCCACAGCAAATTACTGTATATTAACAAAGAGATAAGTTTTAAGTCGTTTCAAAAAGAGGGCTATAGAATTAGGAGTTGCTAAGCCACGCATACTGGCGTCAAGAGCATTCCAAAGGATAGGGCCAACTGATTCAAAACCTCGCTTCAGGAACATGGAAGTTCGTGCTTGGGGCACACTGAGAAGACCATTGGTTGTGGACCGAAGACATGGCCGACCAGGGATAGAGCTAAGGGGATGGAGTAGCTCTGAAAGGTAAGATGGAGTGGCACCATAAAGAGAGAGTGCAACCGCTCTCAACATACGAAACTCAACTCGAGCAGGATAAGGCAGCCAGTGTAAAATAGACGTCATATAATCACTAATGTGATCACGTCTTGTGACACCAGCAATCACCCTGGCTGCTGAACGAAGAACCATCTGGAGTTTATCAAGTCGCACCGATGGAAGACCAGCAAAAGTGAACCACAGTAGTCAAGCCTTGAGCAAATAAATGCATGAATCAAAGTAGAAGCAGATGGCATGTCTAGTGTACGTCGAATCACTCTAAGCTGGCGGAGATGATAGAAGCAACTGCGACAAAGTGAGTTAATATGATCCATAAAGGTTAACTCAGAGTCAAGAATTATACCAAGATCACGGACAGAGGAGGAGAAAGAGAGGCCGGGGAAGGCAGCCTGCACAGACTTATGATCAATTTTTAAGAGCTGACCTCGAGTGCCAAACCAGATGAGCTGAGTTTTAGCTGGATTAAGTAAAAGACGATTTGAGTGCATCCATGAATGAAGTAAGTCAGAGGCTTCAACAAATTCACGAGTGATCTGCAGCGCATTAGTGGGGCTGGAATGTGAATAGGCCTGAATATCATCAGCGTACATATGTGTTTTAAAATTATATGGTGCAAACAAGCGTGCAACATCAGCAGTATAAAGTATATACAGAAGCGGCCCAAGAACCGAACCCTGAGGGACTCCACAAGTGACTGGCACTTCACGGGAGTAGGAAGAACCAAGTGATGCAATCATGCGGCGTTCAGAGAGATAGGATTTTAACCAGGCCAGAGGAAGACCAGAGACACCAAATGAGACAGAGAGGCGCTGTAGAAGAATATCATGGTCAACAGTGTCAAAAGCAGCACTGACATCAAATGTAGCATCTTGCGCAACAATGAAAGACTAGCGCAAGTCAAAGAATTCTCGTACCTTGGAGGGATAATAACAGAAGATGAAAATTGCTAGAAAAACATAAATAAAAGAATTGGACAAGCAGCCGCGGCAATTGGGAAATTAAATAAAATTTGGACGTCAACAGTGTTAGCTATAGACACAAAAACTATGGTATACAAGGCAATGACACTGCCGATCTTGATGTACGGATCCGAATGGTGAAAGATGAGGAAAGAAGATGGAAGAAAGATACTTTCTTTCGAAATGGCATGTTTAAGAAGAATTCTAGGAATTACAAGAAGAGATAAGATCAGGGATGAAGAAATCAGAGAAAGAACGAATATGAAAGACACGGCAATAGACAAAATCCGAAGGAGAAGACTACAGTGGTTTGGACATGTGACAAGAATGGGGGAAGAAAGACTGCCTATGAGAGCTCTCCACTGTCATATTCAGGGAAATGGAAGTAGAGGGAGACAAGCTAAGAGATGGATAGATAATATAAAAGATGTTGGAAAACAAAATCTGAACTTATGTTGTGAGATCCGCTTTGAAAGTTATTATTTACTTACTTATTAATGTGAATTTGGTGCATGCGCAATGGGCGTATAAAGCTTCCGGTTAAGATTTGGCTGTTGAAACTATGTTGAGAATTAAAACTATTAAAATCTGACGCAATCTTATCTTAAAATACCCATTACGCGGCGAGCCTTCGACACTTAGAAGAAGCAACACGCATGGCAAGAGACAGGAAGACCCGGAGTCATCTTGTATCAAACTCATCGTCATCATCGATGATGGAAGACAAAAAAGAATTATTAATAATTATTACTGAAAACTCTTTCATAGCCCGAACTGCCGAAAATCTCACTATATTTTCAAAAAACTATTGAAATTTAAAAGAACTCTGAGTGATATTAATGAATTCATCACATTGGCATGTCTTAGATTACACAAATATCACATCTCGCACGCCGCTGATAAGCGTGGTAAATATTAAAACCTCGTGCCATATTAAATTTTATCTTTGCATAAACACACATTAACAATCGCTATCAATCAAATTCAAATCAGTCAGTTGATTGGTTAATTGCCACACTGTAAATGAAAAAGGTGGAATATTCCACTTAGGGGTGGAAATATTCCACCCTGGGGTGGAAATGCCCAAAATTTACACCCTATCTATGTGAAAGGTGGAACGGAGGTCTTTGATGGTGGAATGTCACCACCCTGGGGTGGATTTTCGTCACTCTAAAGGTAGATGCTCACAGAACCTTCGCACTATTGTATCACATTGTATCCGCCCCAACTATGACCGCCCCAGCTATACATATATTTACACATACATATATATATACACATATATTTGTATATATACAAATATATGTGTATATATGTATATGTATATATACTGCACATGCACATAAATATATATACGTATATGTACATATAAATACATATGCATACATAAACACACACACACATATATATATAAATGCATGTATGCATATGAATATATACATATCTATGTATATGTATATATGTATTTATGTTTATACATGTATCTACCTATCTATGTATGTATATGTACAGTATATACAGTATGTACGCATGCATGAATATTGATGTATAATATATATATATATACATACATATACACACATATATATATATATGAATATATATGTATATGTACATGTATACACATATATACGCATATATATGCATATATGCATATATATGTATATATGCATTTAGATGTGTATATCTGTATGTATGTATTGTATAGATGCAGGATTATATATGTAAATGCATGTATTTATTTATGTATATATATGTGTATATATGTATATGCATATGTGCACATGTATGTATATATATGTATATATTCATATATATGTGTAAATTTGTAAATATTTGTATATATATATGTTATGAGGTCAAACAATAAACAAATAGTACATTTTATTAATAATAAGATAACTATATATGTTTTTCGTGTTTTTGTTGGGCTTTTTTTGGACTTGTTTTGCAGTAATTATTACTTGCGATAACTACCTGCATGGCAACGCTGAGTACTTCCGGTAGTCATTTGAATTTCGAATTGTTATGTATTAACTGTAAGTCGGCGAAAATTTTTGTATCTGTTCATCTTCCGGAGAAAACTGGATGGTAACTAATCTTTCACTTGAAATAGATTGAAGATTTGGCAGTTGTTTAGACGGGAGCCCCGCTTTTAGTAGTCCGTAAAGGTCAACTATAACTACACGGAGACAGCGCGAACTAAAAAAAATTATAATGCGCAATTTAAACATCAAATACGATTATAATAATAATTACTATGATGTGTAGTGCAACGCCCCATCCACTTGGTGCTTTGCTTCAAGTCTGAAAAAAGTCAAAATTAATGTTGATTTTTCACCACGTGTAGTACAGAGCTACAGACATTTGAGGCTAGTTTACTGTGCTCGAGGAAAATTTCTAAAATTTGGTGATTGATTTAATTTCGTGTAACTATTATTCACATTTTCAGAGATTATTACTGTATTTGCTGTATAAAAAATAATACCATATTGCTTTGCATTGAAACGTTTCAGATCACAACGATTAGGCTATCGTCTGTCTCTTATAACATCCTATCCATGTCTTGAAGACAAACAGTTGTTTGGTCCCAGAAGATCTCTTGTTTATACTGGTACGAGAATGCAAGATGTTCTTGATCAATATCCAACTTCGCTATCCTGAAATCTTGGAAACATTTAATATTCGATCGAAAGCCCTTTTGATTTAGATTGAAAGGTGATTTTCTGCATGTCGCTCTGTTCACTAATAGTGTGCAATGAATATGATTCAAATTTTGTGCGCACTTACGATTTTTATAGGGTTTGCCTCAATTGTAACATCCTAACCCTCGGAACCTACGACAAGAAACCAAAATATGGTGATCTGTCACCTCAGGTATTTACTTTTAGTGATCTGTATGTGTGTACTTTGGTAAAGGCAAAAAGCCAGTTAACAAATAAAAAGAGATCGTTGTGTAAGCATTTTTTAAAGTGTGCTTTGCTATCTGACAAGGTGTTCTTGTGAAAGGTAGTGACTTGTTGGAATGTTCATGAAGAAGAAGATGATTGACTTAACTGCAATTTGGTGTTATAAGTTCTAACCATGTTGTGACGTACGAGTTTTAATATAGCCTCAATGAGGAAGTCAGAGAATTTTTATATTTGGATTCCAGCCTATGTTACAGTCCATCAAGAAAGTTATTGAACTGGATTGTGTGAACTTCAAGCATGACAATTGATCCTATATATTTTAAAGTGGAGATTTGGTTAAAGATGAAGTGGGATTCATCTTCAGGTCGACGTCTAGCAATTTGTTTTGTCTCGGCACAAAATGGGAATGTCGCTGACTTGTAAAGTTTGGAATGAGATTAAGAAATGCGGTCAGGTGAGAATGGAAAGCTCTGGATTTAGCTTTTTATGGTGATTTTTCAGTTTATTGTTCTCGAATTTGATGTGCAGTTTTAATTTTGTTGATTTATTCCTCAGTATCTGGCATCATCATCAGTGTTTCTGTCTCTCGACAGGTCCAGGTATCCAGTTATTCCACTCCGATCGATTGCTTGCTTCTTCTTCTGGCATGCTGGACATCAAATCAGATGGTGACTTGTTTCTTGTAAATACTAAGCATTAGAATCAGAAACTTTAAGATATTTGGATAGAAATTTCTGCTGAATTTTTTATGACTTCTACACCACAGCAGATGATACCAACTATAGCGAGAACTCTGGCATTTGAAGCATTTTATAATTAATTTATTGACCAATTGGCTGGCTAACTGGTTATTTGACTGACTGACTGACTGAAGTGCATTTAAGTGGTTGCTGCAGTTTCTTATTGAAGGCAAATGTTTTTGTTTTAGGATTTTTGTCGTTATGATGACTACAACTGGGATTGGTCGATAAATTACGTTGGTCGATCGTGCACCGAGTCAAAGTTGAAGGTCATGGTCATGAAATCACCAAGAGTCTATCACATTGGAGAATGGTACGTGCTTTCGCAATCTATCATTTCCAGATACCCATTATCAGTAAAGCATATAATTATTGAAATATACTGAAATGGCAAGTTGGTGATGTTGATTTTAATCATTTGGCAGGTTTCATAGCCAAGAAATATTATTTTTAGTGTTGTCCTTTAATCACGATTAATGCGCAATCAACACACTAATCTGTTAATCGCAATTAAAAATTAATCACATCAGAATTAATCGCTTCACATTTCTCTAAAGAAACTTTTAAAAACAGCTTGAAAGTGATGTTTGTAGGCCTACTAGTTGCAATTCTGAAAGTCTGTTCTGCAGCTGGTGCATTGTTTATTTCAATTTAATTACTACTTTGGAACCATTGTAAATTATTTCTATGATAATTGTCTGCAAATCAAATTGTATAATGTTGTCTTCAAAGAACACTATCACTTTGTTGAAAGCCATTCATAAGTGAATTTTACTGCATTTTTGTGAATGTAATGTTGCTTAATTTTGCTATCTGTGGTTTAAATTTTGTTTGTGCAGTCGAAGAAATCTGTACCTGAACACAGCATCTACCTATGCATTGCAATGGACACAAAGAATGATGGTCTGTTAGATCCAGCATCCACGGTGTCAGTTTTGATTGACAACCAAGTGCTGACCGACTGCACCGACACATTTGCAGCTGTGGTTGTTTTGTTTGCATGTTATTATGTTTTTTGACATTCAGTACCCGTCTTCACTTGAAAATACTATGATCTTTTTAGATAGTCATGTTGTTGCCACAGAAGAAAGGCGCATAACAACAAGCATACAGAGAAAGATAAACATGCTTGTATGAACAGCAGTCAAAATGCTAAACTTGTTAAGTTCAATTATGTACACAATTTGTTAGTTTACTATTCGACTGTTGTTGATAATATTAAGCAAAGTCAAAATTATTATGAAAATTTGGATCAGGAATTCAGAGGAAAGCAATGTTGGATTTGTGGCTCTAATTATCATTTGAGTTTTCGGTGCAAACTTAAAGGAAAAAGGAATGCAGTTACAGTGTATGCATAATGTAAATAAAAATTATGTCGATCTTAGCACAAGTGATATACAAGCTGAATTTTATGTGTCAGTGCAAGTTACAGTGGGGGTCTGGGGGCCTGTGCCCCTATTGAGTGCCTGACCCCCAGTGGCCCTCCCTCTTGGGACCCTATACTTAATACTACATACCTAGCAACAAATGGTTGGCCCCCATGATTAGAAGTTACCACCCCAACGGCCCCCCACTTGCCAAATCCTGGAGCCGCCACTGGCAAGTTATTGTTGGTTCATCGCGTGATATTGGAATTAAGCGTGTAAAGGACAGTAGAATTGTTAATGAACATGTTGTGTCAAAACTTGTTGATGATGTGAAGGATTGTCATGTATCGTTTGGCATTTTGAAAAATGTAAAAGGTGCGGATTGTGTTACAGTTGAACCTACTGTTGTTAAATCTCAATTAAGGTTGTTTGATGAAGTTGTAATCACTGAATCTGAAATGTGTGAGGGATGTTTTGTGATAAAGGTTTTGGAACATCAAACAAATGATGATGATGTACTTTTGAAACTTGATGTTGATGATGTGAAATATGATGGACTACCTAATATGTTGAATGATGTTGAACATGATATGTGTTTTGTGGATCAATTTTATGCAAATGATGAAATTGTAGGTGAAGTAATGAAATGGTTTGATAGCATTGAATTTGATGTTGTGAGTGAAAATGTGAGTGAAGATTGGTGTTTGATGAATGAAGTTTATGATGTGGTGAGTAATACAACAAATGATAATGATGCTGAGGTTGGTATGAATGATGAAATGATGCTGTCAGTCAGAGAGCAAAGTATTAGACTTTTAGTTGAGGTGAAACAAATCTGTGGATATGGTGAATTGTTTGTTGGTCACATGTTGATGAAATATGTGAAGTTAAAGGTGATTTGTTTTGGATTGAGGGTCATTTGAATAGCAGACATGTGAGTTGGGATGCTATGTTTAAATGGAGTAGAGGATTTCATAGAACTGTGCTTGATAGAGAAAAGATTAAATAGTTTGTACTGTTGTGGATGTTAATTTGATCTATGGACTGAAATATTAAATTGGTAAATTGGATCTGGCTTGATGATTTGTGGATAATTGTAATAAAATGTGATACTGAGAAATGGATTAATGATTATGTTGTATTAATTTGATTATTGGTGGTTATATTATATTTATTATATATTATGTTATATATTTATTATTATATATTATTATATATATTGTATTAAATATTATATATATATATATATCCTGTATAGTAATGATGGGGATTTCCACCGTCAAGGGTGTTTTAAAAGGGTGGAAATGTCCCACCTTAATTTGGGGTGGCAATTTCCACCCTGAGGGTGTTTATATTGGACCACCATAAAAGGTGGAAGTTTCCACCGTCGAGGGTGTTTTAAAAGGGTGGAAATGTTCCACCTTCATTTCAGGGTGGCAATTTCCACCCTGAGGGTGTAGATATTGGACCACCATAAAGGTGGAAATTTCCACCGTCGAGGGTGTTTTTAAAGGGTGAAATTTCCACCGTCCAGGTGTTTTTAAAAAGGGTGGAAATGTTCCACCTTCATTTCAGGGTGGCAATTTCCACCCTGAGGGTGTAGATATTGGACCACCATAAAAGGTGGAAATTTCCACCTTTTTCGTTTACAGTGCACCGACACCATAACCGAATCACTGAATGCTGGCCGTGTCCGCAAAAGTCTTTCCCTGCTGACGTCTCTCTTTT